>VXAU01005769.1:1304115-1420425 GCA_013399695.1 Formicarius rufipectus | reverse complement strand
GGCAGCGGTGCCCTCCGCCCTGCGGCACCCGGTTGCGGCAAGCGCGGGCGCGGGGCTCCCCGCCGCGGCCGCGGGGATGCGGCGCCCCGGGGCTCCGCCGCAGCCGGACACAGCCCCCGCAACTGCACCGGCCCCCCCTCGGGACCCCGCAGCCGTCCCGGCCCCACGGCAGCTGCCTCCGAACCCCGCAGTCGGTCCCGCTCCGGCCCCGCTGCTCCGCTCGCGTTCCCTTCGCATCCTTCCCTCCCCGCCGCCCCGGAGAGAAACTGTCCCCCAGTTCCCCGGCGCGGATTGGCACAAGGTGCCTGCTGCAGCCTGACATCTCCCTGAACTCATTGTGATTTAAATAACAGCCCTTTCTCATCTAAACAAAGCTTCTTAATAGCAGATGCAAAGAATTCAGCTCATCTGAAAATCCAATAGCATTTAAGTGGATTAACTGCAATAACACAACTGAGGAGTGATACTATCCTTCATGGAAGACAATAGACTGTAAATGCACAGCCAGGGAGACTTATCCTTTCATCTCTGAATTTCCTTCAGCATTTCAAAAGCGAATGCTTTCTAGAAGCCCTGAAGGGGTTTGCACGCTACTGGCTTGGACATGCTTCTAGGAAACAACCTGTGCTTTAATGGGCACTTTGCAATTGCATAGAAGTTCCCACCAAAACAGAAGTGGCCTTTCAAGTACATTTAATTCTCTCTCATGATGTCATGTGGGCTTGCAGGGTGGTCTCCAGGACCACAAGAGGGGGAAAAAAGAGGTGGGGGTTGAAAAGAGAGAAAAGGAAAAGAGATGTAAAAGATTTGGAAGCACTTTAAAAAGGAGAATGCTGCTACTTCTTTTTTTTTTTTTTCCAAGACAGAAAATGCTGAGCCAGTGTGGAGCCATTCTCAAATGCCTCCTGATATAGAAAAAATGACCCGAGTGCCACACTGCAGCAGAGCCATCCATTCAGGGCAGGAGGAGGCAGAGCAGGGCAGGGCACACTGGTAGTGCCACCACTTTCTTACATGGCAGAAGTAAAAAGTGATTACTTCAGTTAAAAATAAAGTCTCATCCGCACTTATCGTTTGCTGGGGTTAAAGAAACAATTCTTACGCTCTGTGTTGTCATAGTAATAAAAAAAAATAATTACCAAACAGTGAAATGGATTCTGACAGTACCGGCTGGCTGAGCATTTACTCCTCTCTTTCCTTCCTTCGTTGGCTAGGGTGTTTGGGATCAGAAGTGCTGGGTATTTGTAGCTCTTGCAAGTGGTATTCCACTGTGAAAGCCAACAGAGATAACTCCTGCTTTATCTACTGGTAAAAAGAAAAATCTATTGAGTTTTGATTTTTCTTACATTTCTCTCATTTTACCAGAGATATACTGCTTCAGCATCCTTTTTAAATCTGTCATTATGGAGCTCAGATAAGCATCTTTCCTCTGGGTCAAGTTACACTTGGAGTAGCTTTCAACATTAGACTGTTTATGGGGATCATTGCAAATATTTGATAATAATGCAAAATATGTAAGATCCCAGGAGAGAGTAGAGACCAGGGAACATAAATAAAATTCACACAGATTCTGCAAACAGCTTTATACTTGCTTGTCTGTCTGCTTGCAAAACACATTTTGTCCTTGTCTATTGTTTGATCTAAAAATGTGTTTGTGCCCTGTAAGTCCCTACAAGCACACAAAGATATGGCTGTGTGGAAAACATCGCACCAGTGCATGTTTGCTTCAGCATGGCACCTTCCTGCAATCTGCACGTCTATTACACACATGTGCATCAGACATGAAATACCATCTTTTATGTAATACCTACAAGCCATGTGTGAGGAAAGAGTGACAGGATGGTAGTTCCAGGTTTAAAAGAAAATCAGTACAAAGAACAGACCACCAGAAAATTAAGGTTTGCACTTTTTTATTTATCTGAGAGCAGCAAGCAAGATAGTGCTTGTCTAATCTAAAGCACGTACTGTTAGAAGTCCCTCAAATGTCAGGAATTATAACTGAATTACACCATGACAGAGTGTTGAGAGGGAGGATTCCCAGGGTTTGCAAAGCACTTGGTGTGGGGGAAGGGATGCAGAAGCTCTTTGACACAAAATGAAACCACTTCAGTGTCACCAGTGCTTTCTGTGAGTGGTGTCACCTGAAGCCAGGGTGCCCCAAATCAGGCTTCCAGCACCCACTACTGAGCTCATTTAAATCTCTGCTGGCTCAGTTGTTAGAAGCACAGATCAAGCCATGTAGCAGGACCAACTTATGTTTCACGGATACGTGCTGCTCTGTGATGCACTCAGTCCAGCTCTGGACAGGTCACTGGGAGAAGTGCAGTCCAGGGATGGGCAACAAGGTGGGCACTGCGGTGCTCAGAGGGGGCTGAAGCCATGGGGGACACTGGGCTGGCTCCAAAATGGTACTTGTATCCCGTGCCTTTTATTTCAGATGTCAGGCTGAAATGATGCTTGCTTGGCCCTACTGACAAATCTTGAGGTTGTAGGAGGAATCATTTTGCTGCAGTGATACTCCTGCTGAGAGAGTCTTGGGAAACATGAGTCTTTTTCAGACTTGATTTTAATGGGGATTTTGCCTCATAGATAATGCAGTTAAAATTAACAAAATAATGAGTATGGGTAAGGGTTTTTGTTGGAAGGGTGGCCTGCTTTTATTGTAGTGTGTGTTTGGGGCTGGCCAAAGCAGCTTGGTGTGTTCTGCAGGATATATCCCACCACAACAGTTGAGAAAGGACCAGGAGCCAAGAGTGTCCTGGCGCTGTAAGGGGACCATAGGAAACACTCTCAGGTCTCAGATTTGGACCTGCACTGTTGTGTGTCAGTGCCACACAGTGTATAAGGAAGGATAAAAGTCCAGAATGCAAAACCCAGAAAGCTGGACAGGAAGCTGACCCACTTTGGGTGGCTTCTCTCTGGTTTTGAACATTTATTTGGCCTATAGCCTCACAGGGACATGTGGCCATAGTGAGAGAAGGTTGTTTTCCCACTCTGCAGCTCTATTCCTGCCTGCCTGCAGAAACAGGCATGAGGCTGGCACAGGTGCAGGTGAAGTGCAGGCAGGGAATTACAAATGCAGAAAGCACTCATGGCAGACACACTATTCCCTTTCCTGAATCTTAGCCCATAAAGAGTAACAAGGAAAGCTTCAAGGAGAAAAAGCAAGGCAGTTATTATTCCAGCTGTTACACCTACAAGCATGATTTCCTTCTTTCCCAGCTCTTCCCTTTGGATCCTTGCACTGGCTCCATCCTTCTGGCTGAGCTTTGTTGTCTTTGAAACTTTTGTTGGTGCAGCTCTCCAGATGCTTTCACGGTTGATAATTTTCTTAAATAGTCATGAGATGCAGATCTGCCACAAGGTTTCAGCTAAATGGAGTGATCAGAAGTGGCGTGGAAAAGATTTATGATGTCCCTTCCCTGAACACAGAGGGTGGCCATGGCCGACATCCACCTACATGGGTTTACACTTAAAGCCACAATATTTCTGGAGATGCTTTGCCCTACAATGAATGGGTCAGGGTCTCTCTAGAGCTAATCCTGCACCCAAAACTGCCCCTTTGACTTCAGTGGGGGTTAGAACCAACCATCCCTGAATGAAATGGTGTGGTTTAAAAGCTAAGACAGTTAGTAATGCTCTTGTAAATGTGCTCTTCTCTGCCCCCCCACCAAGCTGCTTCTTACCCAGGAGGTTCAGCAGCACAGCTGAAAGTGAGGGGCTGTTTGACCTTCCCTGCTGCCGGAGCCACTGCTGAGTGACACAGTTCACCTTCAGGGCTGGAGCACGAACTGGCAGCCCTGCCAGCCTGGGTAGCAAGATACCATGTTTAGGCATTAAACTAGGGCACTTGCATACCAGCACTGGCCGCTATTTTAGTGGGTATATGAAGTTGATCCCTGCTCCCCACCCCTGTGGGACAACGGAGCTGCTGTGAGTGAGGGATATCCTCTGCCTGGTGGATAAAGCTATTAAAAATGGGCTGTGTTTTGTCAGGAGTACGTAGTTCATCCAGCTGAATGACTGTAAAAGTACCAGCCCAGCTTAAGGTATGCTGATACACATTGTAAATGAGAGTAATACACACAGGGCTCAGCCCCTGGGGTCCTGTGCTTGGTTGTGTTCTTGTCTCTTCGGCAATGTGGGTGTAAAGCTCTTCTCCTCTGACTCAAATCCAAGCCAGTTGCAGTGATTCTGTGGAGACCATCCAGGATGTAACTCAGCCATGCTAAGTACCATAAAATTGTGATATTATTCTTCATTGTTTGTAGCTTGGAGGCTTGTAGAGGCCTAGCTTGGAGCAGTCAGTTTTATTAAGCTCCATCCAAACACAGTGAGATAGTTGTTCTTCCTGGAGAATTCATATTCTCAAAGTGCAAGCTGCCCCGTTTGTGTTCTTGTATCTATGCAACCTTGTTGCTCTTACATTACACATTTGTCCTGTGAGATTCCCTCCCTTACAATAAAAACTCATGAGAATGATACACACATTTTCAACTCCATGCACACCAGAGACTGAAGGATCCAGCAGTACCTAAAAGACACGGGAGATAGAGAAGCTGTTGTAGTATAACTGCTAATTTATTTTGAACTGCAGATGTTTGTAATGGCTGTGAAGTTTCCTAATTGAATTTCTGATCGTTTTTGTCACAGAAACCCAGTTAATACAGAGGAAGGAGAAGAGCAAATAGAAGGATTGGGGATTGGTTTGCCTTTTTTTTTTTTTTTTTTTTAAAGAACTACAGTGTAGAGTTCTGTGCATTTTTCTTTTCATTTCTTACATCCTCAGCAGCCTAGTCTTCACATGGTCTCAGTGGCTACACATCATTCAGAGGGTCGTGCCTGAAGTCTCCAGCCCGGTGCAGTATCCATAGAGCCCATGCTCAGTCTCCAAAGCTGATCCTCCCTGAACACTTCCATCCTTCTGAGGCACACTGTTACCCATACACCCACTAATGGTGGTAGTCAGACCTGAACAGGCAACCCATGTTGTGGCATCTGTTCCTCAGCAGAAATTCCCAGGAATTCAGTCCTTTCCAGCTGTTCATTCTCTACACTTATGCAATTTCTTGCTGAAAGCTGATAAAGAACCTCAATAGCCACAAGGAACATAAGCAATCAGAAATGCAGAGAGGACTCAGTGAACCTGCCATGGGGTTGTGGCCAAGCTGCAGGTGAGAAGCTGGGAGCAGCCATTGCTGAAGTGCTTTTCTCAGAGCCACCCACTACCTCAGGACAAGTTTTATCATTGCCCTGCTGCATTCCAGGTCAAACAGACCTCTGAGAAGCACACAGTGGTCACATCGTTTGACTGTGTCACATGAAGGTTTCTCAGCTTGATCTGTCACCTGCTAAACACCATTGCATGGTCACTGGGAGCATGTTCTTGGTATGCTGCTGAGCTAGAAAGGGAACACGTACCTGCATTTACACCAGAACTGAATTTCTTGCTTCTTGCAGAAAGGTAAGTGCAGAACCGTAGAATCCTAGAATCATTTAGGTTGGAAAAGACCTCTAAGATCATTGAGTCCTACCATCTTCTCCATCCTATTGAGCATAACATTTGTTTACCTTTCAATAGTGATTTGTGATGCTGTGCCCATCAGTCAGGATACAGAACTCCTTCATTCTTGGAAAGCAGCGAGGAGTACAGCGTTAAAGCAGAGAGCAGGCAATGGCCCTGTAAGCATTGTCTGTTTAACTGTAGCATGATCTCTCCTGCACTCGAGTGCTTTCCATAAACAGCAAGTCATCCTGGAAGGGGAGGGAGAGGATGATAAATAATCCTGTTATTCATGCAACTGCGTTCTTTCATGAAACTGGGAAAAGGCAAAATAAAGTGGCGACTGCGAGGCTGAGAATGAAATGCGAGGCAGTGGGTTGTGATGCTGCAGTTATTTTGTGCTGGAAGAAAATCTGAAAGGAGAAGGGTGAGCAGAAAAGGTTTAAAATGCCAAGAGGAAAGCCAAAAACCAGGACATAAAAGAACAGTTTTCCCTGCATCCCTGCTTTGTGTCTCCCCTCACTGCTGAGGCTGGCTGTGGTGCTGGCTGTCCACCACTGGCTCCCATGGCATGTGCCAGAGGCTTTCTCCTGTGTGTGCACCTTGAAGAGAGCTGGGAAGTGGGGTAAGCTAGAGTTCCAGCAAGGATAGCTGGACAAGGGGAGAGGTAAAAGTGAGCAAACCTTGGGAAAGAATTCCCATGGAACAATGGGGAAGCAGAGAATAAACCTGTTTGCTGGGGGTCCTAGCAAATGAGCTGTAATTAGTTTTCCTGGGATGCTCTGTGGTATTCCCTTCACCACACTTTGCACCTGTGCCTGTGGTGCCTCCCCAGCTTGTCTTGGAGCCATCAGTGCCCACACTGCAGCAGCTCCAGTTCTCCATCTGCCCCCTCCATGGATCCCTTGGGCCCTGAGCTGGGACAGCTGAGGCCCAGGAATCCCTCCCATTTGGTCACCCCTGCTCACAGGCAGCCTCCCACCAACAGCCCAGCCAGACAGCTGTGGGGTAACATCCTAAACCACTGCAGCTGTTTGCTCTCTGCATGTGAGCCAGAGCCCTCCATCCCTGGGATGCCCCTGGAAGCAGCCTGGCCCTGTATTGCTGATTGCCCAGAACTAGCCTGGTCTTCAGTAAAAGAATCTCATACTGGGAGAGTGTGCCAGCCTCTCTAAAACTTCAGTAATGGCACACATCTGCTTCAGTGGTGTGGCATCTGGGATTAGGATAACACAGCCACCTTGTTATAATCTCCCAAAAGTGCCTCTTCCCCTTGTAACTTCATGGCATCAGTGCAATTCCTTCAGGCTTGTAAAAGCTTAAGCCATTGTAAACATAGCAGCCTTGGAGCCTAGGTGTTGTAGGGAGAGAATTCCTTTCCAAGTCCTAGATATTTTGGATTGGAAAATTAAAAAATAAAAACAAAACCAAAACAAAACCAAAACCAACCAACCAACCAACCAAAAAAAACCAAACAAAAACCAAACAAACAAACCAAACCAAAACGAAACAAAACAAAAAAACCCACAAAAGAACATTTAAGACATCGGCTTCCCTGCTAGCATCAATGGGACCAGATCCATCCAATTTCAGTCCAGGGTCTCTGTTACACCGTCACTGTGTGAAGCTCCCGTTAAGGCAAATGGGAATTACACGTGGTGTGATGGGAAAGCAGCAGATACCTTTGTAAATACTGCACCCTCACACGAGCCACATGTATCTTTCCTGAGACACCCTGCCAAACTAGCAGGTGTTTTTTACATCAGGCCTTATATTAACACACTCCTACGTATGTCTGGCTGCATCTGCTGCATTAACGATCCCTCAGTGCATAATGGCTGGGTTAGTTTGTGAAGTTAAATACCACAGGCAACAGCCCAGCCACAATACATACAAACCTTAAGCTGCTTCTGTTTGTATCACAGGGCTTACTACTGTGGTTCCTTTGCTGTGCCTTTTTTCTTGCTTGCTTGCTTTCTCTCACTGCATTTTTCCCTTGTTCCTGCCCATCCTTTCCCTAGTTTGTGATTTCCAGATTACCTCCATCTCTTTGTTTTTTCCCTCTTCTGCCATATCTTTCCTGTTGCAGTTTCTGTGGATGCCAGGGAGGATGAAAGCTGCAGCCAGCCAGCCCCAACTGCTCCAACACACTCCCACAGCCCCAGAGCAGTGGGATGCTCCTCCAGCTGGTGAATGTCTGGAGTCTGGGGGCAGTGCCATGAGGGCTGCTGGGTGGAAATGCCACCATGTCAATCCCGGGTGCTCAGAGTGGCTGCTGTGGAAGTGAAAAAGGCCAGATCAGGGTGTGATGCTGTTTGAGTGCCTGCTCCATTTCTATTCTGAATGCACGCAGCAAGTCCAAGTCCAAAGCCACTGGGGAAAATATGTGCCCTTAGCAACGCCCAGTGTAATAGCCTGTTTTCACAGAAGCTAGTGTTAGAAGTCTTTGGAGATTAGTTTCTCTTGTAATCATCAATGACTTTAAATGATGCTATGGCCAGGCATGAAAGCTGTTCAGAAACAAGGAAGGGCTGAATCTGAAGCCAGATATCATAGATTTCTACCAAAAAAAACCCAAAAAACAGCTGTCTTTCTCAGGCTGATACTAAAGTTAGGTCGAAATTTCCAAGGGCATCAAAGATGTGTGTAAGTTCAACTCCCACTGAAATGGGAGGTGGGGGTAGTACTTAGTAGGAAGGATTTGAAAAATACTCTTCTATCCTCCTTTGTTTAAAATTAAGATGCCAAGTTCAAACATCCATGCTAGTGTGGTGTCTGTTTCCATTGCTCATGCTTTTAGTCGTGTAGTTATTGTCGTGGTCCTTCATGGAGGTCTCACCTTTGGTCCCTGTCTCTCTTGGCCCTAGGTTTAGCTTTTTGCTGTAGTTCCATGGTGTGTGCACACACACAAAGCACAACAGCTGGTGGATCTCTTATTCATGGCTTAATCACTTCCCTTTGGAGGTGTGCTGGTGATGTGTGGTCTTGCTCAATCCCGGTTTCCTGAGGGATGGAGCAGCAGGGTCAAACACAGCGCAGATTCAACCCAGCACTTAGGAGCATGACTAACCCAGTGAAGTCATTAGGATGGACCTGCTTCTTTTCCTGGCATTAAGCAAGCATTTAGTCTTCTGGAGTTTGCCTTACCACACCCTTCCCATCTCATGCTTATCTTGAACTGCCCACTGGCTTTCCACACATCTCTGCTGACTTTCCCCAGGCCGTCCATCTGATCTCATAACCACAGCTCCTCTGAGTGTTCACCATGTGCCCATGGTCCCACCCTCTCCAGGGGTTTGCTGTATCACTGCTACTTTCCCATCCATCTGGAATTTCCCCTGAAGGCCCTGAGCCACCTACTCCCATAAGTGTTGTCAGACACCTTTTGCTGGGAGGGACTTTTGTCTCTTTGTTTCATGGTTGCATAACCCGAATTGGCTGTCAATTTAATTCAAAATACCATCACACCAGAGCTGGGCCTCTGCATTCACAGCACTTGAGAAAGATAAAATAGTGATAGGGAGCCAGATGGCTAAAGAGATTGGGAATCAGCATGGAGTCTATAACCTCGACATCACCACTCCAAAATGCAGCTCTGATGCACAGTGAACTTTGTGGGCTCAGTCCAATTTCTAGTGTATGTACAGTCATGCCAGAAAAACTTCCCCTATGAACACCCCTGCTTTGCCTGGGAGGCTGAAGAGGTATGTGGGGTCCCTCAAACCAGAGGGAAATGTTATCTGCTGCATAGAGATGACACGGTCTGTAGCAATACTCATGCACTGTCTATGGATAGAGAAATTCTAATTGCAACTCTGTCCACCTGGCCAGTTTCCACAGGGAAAATATTGCTTTCTGTCCCAAAATACCTTTTAAGCCATTTTTCAAATTGCCTCATTGCTAAGTCTCATGAAAACTGTAACTCTGCAGTCCCAGAGACCTGACTGTCCCACGTGTACACAGTGAGACACTCCTTGGAGGTGAGGGACACTTTGCCAAAGTGTCAGTAGAAAGAGTAAGAAGCAAGTAAGGAATTTCTGTCTGGAGTCTCCCTAAGTGTGAGAACAAAATCTGGTCATGCACATGGGAGCCAAAAGCTGTATTAAACAAAGCTACAATTTCTTGTGGTACAGCCTTCCTTCCTGCTGATGGTAATTTTCTAACCTTGCTGTGCAGGAATTGGAAAAAAGCAGGCACCAGAGAGGAGGTGACTCTGAAATGGCACTAAGGCCATTACACACAGAGCAGGAGAACAGGAACCCAGTCTTCCAAGTTTCATTTACTAAAACCGTAATAGTCTGATAGGGCATCAGACCCCTTACTGGTAAAGTCTTCAAGTGGATGTGAAGGCAACAGAGCAAACAACTATTTTTTCCTGCAAGCCTTCTTGGCATGGATGTCGTCTCCCTTCAGCCCATGTTCACTCAGCTGCTCTCTCCCAGATTCCCCTTGCCCCCACTGGAAACCTGCCCAAGAACTCGCTCCACAGCTTAAGGGCCAAGACCAAATCAGCCCAGTCAGCCTTGTTAAAATCTTTGAATCATTAGTGTTGGAAAAGACCTCTAAGATCAAGTCTAACTGTTAACCCAGCACTGCCAAGGCCCCTAAACCATGTCCCCAGGTGCCACACCTATGCTTTTAAATCCCTTCAGGGACAGTGACTCCACTTCCCTGGGTGGCCTGTTGTTGACAACCCTTTTGGTGAAGAAATGCTTCCTAATATTCAATCTAATATTCAATCTAAAACTCCCCTGGCACAACTCGAGGCTGTTTTCTCTTGTCCTGTCACTTATTACCCTGGAGAAAGGACTGAGCCCCACCTGGTTACACCCTCCTTTCAGGGAGCTGTAGAAAGTGAGAAGGTCTCCCCTGAGCTTCCCCTTCTCCAGGCTGAACGCTCCCAGCTCCATCAGCTGCTCTTCATCACACTTGTGCTGCAAAGGGACTCCTTGTTGTGTGGGTTCCTGCCCTGCCTTGCCACCCTGTGCAGGTCCTTCTTGTGCTGTGGTCCTTGTTTTGGCTTCCCACACATCCATAAGAGCGTCTGACTGTGGGATGTCCATGGCCAGCCAGGACACTGCTCTCCAGAGCCCCGAGAGCCAGTCCTACACCTCACGTCCACAGCCCCACATCAGCCCCAGGGAGCTGCTTCATACCATCCACAACTGTTTGGTTTATATTCTCGTATCAGGCTGTGACCCTGAACTGGCTTCTCCCTTTAAATTCCTTCCACTTGGCTCTGCCCACACTGTCCACAAAGCCGCTCAAAGAAATGCAGCTTGGAAAGAAAAAAAAAATCTTAAGAAGAAGAAAAACCCCTTCACAACAAAATGTCCTTCTCTCTCCAGCAGCTCCGCTTGGGTGCGGCTTTCCCAACACTCCCCCGCAACTGAGGCACAGAGTCTGTTCGGATCTGCTCCCACTGGCACTGCAGGGACAGGGTCACCCCATGGCTGGGCACAAAGCCTCACAAACCATCCCCATCCATAGGGGCTGGGCACCTTCCTGGAGTCACCACAGTGCTGTAAAACAGTGCTTTGCGCAGATTTCATCTCAACACTCTTGTTGACCTTTAGCGTCTGCTCTTGCACAGCCCTGGGATTGTGCAGCAGGGCCACGAGCCTTCTCCTCTGGGTGAGGAGCCCATGACAGCCCTTCCCTTTTCATTTGCTCCCTTACATATACACACATATATATAGGACTGTCCCCAGAAAGTGGCAGCTCCACACATGTGCTGGTGGGCGGACAGCTCTGCATTTGCCCTCATGATTTCATGCCAAAAACATTTGCAAGTTCAGCTCGCCGCTTGGTTTCCCCTCTCTCTCCTTCTCCCTTTCACGCTTAGTCCCAGAGTCCAGGAAGGCATCCCGTGTTCCCCCTGTCAGGCCATGGGCTCCTGCCTGCATCCCTGCAGCTTCATCATTCCCTTGTCCTGCCCCAAGCCCTTGAGGGTTTTCTTAAAGACTTTCAGTAAGATCAAAATAAATTATGCCATATGCATTGCTGTTATTGAACCTTCTCTTTTGCTTCTTTTTTCAGCAGCTATTTTGGGATGATTAATAATTCATAATGAGGCTTGGCACAGCAATGGTTAAAGGGACAAAGTGGAGCCGACACAGGAGCCTTCTGGACAGAAGCAGTTTTATAAAGTCGTATAAGTGCTATTTTTTCTTTAGGAAAGGAGTGGATTTTTTTTTAAAAGTGTTGTGAGAACAGGAATGTTTCTCTTTTAGCCAATTCCACATACTTTTTGTTATAGGAGAAGATGTGGTCTGAGGGTTTTAGCAGAGGCTAAAACAGGGGAGAAATGGATCTCTTTTGGTGGCGTATCAAGTGAATAGGAAATAATCGAAAATGCTGTGTTAAAGAATGAGTTTAGCAGCAGCTCCAGGCGAACCCTGTTCTTCAGAGAGCCCTCCCTCCCCTCACCTGCCCAGCACCCAGCAGACCTGCACTGCTAGGGGCAAATGTGCACATTCGATGCATTTCCACCCTTTAGCCAAAAGACATTCCTTCAGTCATTCCCTCCTGGGAACTGAGGTTGCAAGTGCTTTTCTGTTGGCAGAACAGAGCACGTTGGCTCCCAGAGGCTGTTGCAAGGCTGTGTTCAGGGGTGTGTGCTGCATGGTGGACAGACAGGTCTCTTTGGGACTCCACTGGGATGCTCTCACACATCCTGGGTGATTGGCAGCCTGCTTCAGCCAGCTCAGACTGAAGCACATCAAATATCCCCGCTAGGCACTGTGGTGCAGCAGCCTCCTGCCTTGTATCAGCTATTTCTCTTTCCCCACCTGCTGCCTGGGCTGAAATCAGAGCTCAAATCCATCCACTCTCACCCCAGCACCCTGTCTCCATCACACCCTGCTCAGTGGAAGGGTGATGGAGTTTTTCCAGGGCCCCACGTGACACCCACATCCCCTGCTGAGGACATTCACTGGTCCCATCACTTCAGACACACGTCCAGGTCTGCCAACAGCCTCGTCTGTAACGATGGGTGGGATGTGGAATGGATTAAAAAAAACAGAGGTCAGATTTTTTTTTAGGCTAATCTGATAATGCCGAAGGATCATATTTGGCAGCTACATAAGGCAAGTTCTCATCAGTTTATATTTCTGTTTTTCTTCCCTTTAACAATCTAATTTTGTACATCGCTGTGTGGAATCCAGATACAGATAATCCTCCCCCAGTTAACACCACCCTGGTTGTGCCCTGTGGAAATCTGTGTGCTGTCTGTGGGAGCTGGAGAGATGAGGGTGCTGTACTGGTCTAGAGACTGTCTGGAGAGGTTTCAGCAGGTAATGGATAGCTCAGGGTCGCAGGAAGGGCTGCTGGAGACACTTTTCATGAGCACTTTTGGAGAAAATGACCTTTTGTGTTTGCATCTCGCCCTGCACTTTGGTGCAGGGGACAGTTGGCAGCTATTGAAAACTAAAATATTCTGATTATAGCAGAGGAGAAACTCACAATTTTCTCTGAAAAACTTTCACACCAAATGGAAATCTTCTGACAAACTATTCAGCCAGAGCGACCTTTTGTACTGCAGAGCAAACTGTGATGAACATTTTTTCTACCAGGTTTTTCTTCTGACGTTATGAATCCTGATGGGGATTAGCTAACACGGCTCGTTATCAGCACATGCAGCATCAGAGAGGAGAACTTGGAGCTATGTGAGATCTTGAAAACAACCATCCGATGCCAATAAGCAATTTGAGATGCTGCCTGAACCAAAAAGCAGGATCCATGGGCTAAAGCTGGTGCTTGTGCTAATCCCAGCTATGGGTGAAGTTGCCCCAGGGCTGAATTTGCCTCAAGAGAGTCAAGCTGGGGAGTGGATTAACTTCTAAGAAACTCAGAGTGAATGAATTAGGGGTATTACTTGGTAAGGTCAGCAATTAAATCATGAGTCCATTGCAGAGGAAACAGGATGCATTTCTAAAGGGCTAAGAATGGCCCCTTTGCTAGATTTATGGGGCTGAGGTGATGAGCGAGAGGTCAGATAATAACCTTTCAAACCACCAAGGCAGACCAAATATGCTTTGCCATCGCCCGCTCGCTTTTCAATGTATGTGTGTCATGTTTGGAAAACAAGGCCCCGTCTGTCCCGGCCGAAACAGCAGCAACAAAATAACGCTGCTTGTTAGGGAAATGCCACCACANAAAGAAAAAAAAAGATAATTGAAACATTCAGGCTGGCAGTAAATGGGGATAAAAGGCAATAAATCCTGAAAGCACCCTGCCTTATCTCGGGCAGGAGCTGCCGGCGCTACTCTTTGGCCAGAGCTCCGCCAGCCCAGGGAGGCTTCGTCGGTGCCCGGTTATCTGGAGGGTCAGCTTTCAACCAAGGCCACCAGCCTGTGATAGAACAGGGACACTGAGTGAGGAGAGATACCTGTCCCTCCTCCTGCTGCAGCTGTTTTCCCTCCCAGTCAGAGGGCGAAGCAGCTGCAGTGAAATGAGGTTTGTGAACTAACCCTGCAGAGGCACGGTCAGCAGAACGCTGAAAAATGGCATGAAGCTGTGTCAGGGGAGGTTTGGGGTGGATATTAGGAAAAGGCTCTTCAGCCAGAGGGTAGTTGGGCACTGGAACAAGCTCCCCAGGGCAGTGGTTGCAGCACCAAGCCACTTGGGGTTGTCCTGTGACAGACCAGGAATTGGACTTGGTGACCCCTATGGGTCCCTTTTATCTCAGGATATTCTGTGATTCAATGAAAACAGGAGGCAGAGGTGGAGCTTCACTGGTGAAGACACTCAAGACTGTCCAGCACAGCCTCGGTTCACCCACATCACCCAAAGGGCTCAATGGGCTGGGGCAGCTGCCCCAGTGTTTGCAGCCTCCTACCCCATTGCAGGGGCTTTCCTGATGCCCACACAAGCCACTGATCTCAGGGGCTCTGAATTTTGATATTACTGAGAGTAAGTGTTCAAGGAACCCCCATAATTCACCTACAAATCTGATGTAAAACTGATCCAAACTTTCCTTCAGCGTTTATATACAGCTGAAACATGAGCAATAGAGAGGGAAAACCTGCAAACAAATATAGTATCCTCGAGTCTTCTGCTTATTACATGGCAACAAAGGTATGTGATGCTGCAAAGCTCTTGGCTCGTGGCCTCGCCCTGCTCTCACACAAGTCCTGGAGAAGTTATGCAAGTCCTATGGGAATCCATGGATTTTGGTGAGGAGTACCTCTACTTCCCACCATTCCTGCCTTTGTGACAGGAGAGAGCACAGAGATGTGCTGCAAGGCAGCTGCATGACAGCGAGCACTTTGTTGCTGCCCAACAGTGCACCCCATGGCTTTGCCCACCCAATTTTCCACTCTCGGTGCCCGCTCTCCTGGTGTGATGCTGAGGTTTGTCTGGGAGTGGTTTTTCAGCTGGCAGCCTGGGCAGCAGCAAGGTCCAGCCCCAGTCAGGCAGAAAGGGTCCTGTGATGGGACATGGGTTCCAGGGAGCACACCAAGGCTGGAGGGCTACAGTCCTTCCCTGCAGGGCAGCTCTCCTCTGCCCTTTTGCTTGCTTTGATGTTCTTCAGATGGAGACAGCATTTCCAAAGGCTTGAAATAGGAAAAAAATTTAGAGGAGAATGCTGTTTCTCCCCACCACTACTTTTCCCCATCAGGGGCTTGATCCTCCTAGTGCTGCTGAGAGAGGACTGCAGACGGAGGGCAAGTGATGTTTTCCAAGACCACTCCAAGGTGAGCAGTAGCACAGAGCAATTGGCTCCTGTCTGTGTTGCTTTGTGCTCGACAAGCAGCAACCAGAGGCTCTCCAGGGAGACCTTCTTTTCCCAAGGTGCCAGTGCAGCTCCTTACACAGAGCACAGCAATTTGAGGTTGTGAGGCATCTCTGTCAGACCCCAGCTTGCTATGGAAATGCTGCCCTGGTGAAGATTACCTCTCTCTGCAAAATGCAGCCCTTTCCTCTTCTCTGCTGCAGTAATTTTTTTCTGCAATTATAACTTACAATGAACAGCTCAGACTGCAGGCACTAACACAGAGCAGGCTGCAGCCTCCCTCTACCTTCGGCTGGACAGCGTGGATCAGATGGCACCCGGATGGTTTCAGCATGATTCACTCACTGCCTCTGTAACCAACATTCCCATAAATCTAAATCTATCAAAAAGAACATAAACCACATCAGAAGCCAGTTCTCAGATCCTCATTTAGTAAGACTTTGGAAATCTCTTATATTAAACAGATCATCTCTTTATAGGAGTATGGAGCTGCCCTAGTTATACAAAGGGTGGAAAGGGATGATCTTCCATCTGGGAAGGCTGTTTAACTTTTTCTGGCTTCCTAAAAAGCCATTGTCTTGTAAACTGAACATTCCTTCACTGGCCTGGTAGACACAACATTCTGCAAGGCCCTGTGGATCAGCAGTACCCGAGCTGGCCAGCCTGGACACCCACGGGCACGGCCCCACGGGAGTCAGCAATGCAGGCAGGCTGGTGCTGGCTGCCCCTGAGACATCCTGCTTGGAGCAAGACATGCTGCCAAACACAAACCTGGCTTTTGTGTGTAGTTTCTCAGCAGTGCCCTCTGGCCTGATGTTCTTTGGAAGGAAAAGGTGCTCTGGGAACCCCCTTCTCCCTGCCTTGCTGTCCTGGAGTGGGGTGCCTGCTGAGATTCAGTGAACAAGAGATGTCGATCTGCAACCATTTGGTTCCTTCCTCTGTGAGCTGTGTGAGACCCACAGCGATTCCCACCTCTCCCTTTCCTAGTGGCATTTGAAATTTGGGAATCAGAGTCACTGTGCTTGTGGGGACCTCAGCAGAGTGAGCTGAGCATTGACCTGGTGGGCTCTGAGGTTTCCCCATATGGCTGGAGATAAGATGAAGGACATACAGTGAGAACCCCAGATTTCAGGAAGAGGAACTGCTTTGCCAGAAAAGCTGCCTCATTTCTCGCCAGCCACCTGGGCAGTGAGGAGGGCCAGGTCCAACCCCACTGACCACCTGAGGAGGGCCATATCTCAGGACACGAAACAACATCCTTTGCTTGCAAACCTTGCACAGCTTTTTCCTGCAGGCAAAGAACCAATTGTGAATAGCAGAAAGGTGTCAGCTACCAACTCCAAGTTAGATCTTCTAGGGAACATCTCACTTCCATGTTATGATAATCCCAGGCATTTTTATTTGGCACCAGTAGCTTTTATTACGGGTTTCCTTCATCGGTCAGTGATACTGTATTCAGTTTCTGCTTGTGTACATGCTCTGATAGATGCTATTGTGCAGCTGATGGGCTTTAAATTCATGCTCTGTGGAAGGTGTATTTTTTTTCCAAAGGTTTTACATTACTAAAGGTAGCAAGTTACAAAATAAAACCTTTGTTGCAAATATCATTTGAAGTTAATCTTCATATAATCCACAGTAAATATTTATGTGCAATGCAAAAGTGGCTGGATTTGTTTACAGTTTGAAATTGTTGGAGAGAGGATTCCATATAGATTAGTCAACTAATCTGCTGTAATCTGCTTAAAAAGCAACCTAAATGGGTTTTCTTTCACAGAATCATGTTAGTCCTCTATATGCAGTGGCTTCAGCTCGGGAAGGGATTCAGGCACAAAAGAGCATTTACCTTGTGGGTGCTCACAGCATTGCTCACATTGCAGGAGGGCCATAAATTTCCTCTTCTGCCTGAAAGAATGGGACAGCTGCAGTGACTGAATTTAAGCTGAGATGGGTGTCAGGATCTTCTCTCCTATTTCCTTGCTGCAGCGTTTGAACTGTATTGCCTGGGGATAAACTGATCTTTGATGAGGCACCTGCAAGGTGTCTGCACAGAAGTCATCCTTTCTGAATTTATTCTGTTTTATTTCACTCTCTCTTAAGGAGATCTACAGGAGGTGCCTCTACCTAGCATGCTCCTGAGTTAATAAGGAAAGCATTCTGCTAGTTTTCTCAATGTTTCTAAATTTTGGGAGGAATGGAAAATTATCCCGTATCCTTTACTCACCACTTAACTTTGCTCACAAGGGAATTGCAGCTAAAGGTGGAGAAGGATTTTAGCTACTCACTGTACTTCACAGAGGGTCTCTGGATGATGTGGGCATCCATGGGACAAGCATGCATCCTCTGGGCTGCAAGGTCCAAGTTTGGACCTCTAATAGCCCAGGGAGTGAAGGGCAAAGCCTGAGCAGCAAACTTGGGGATCTTCCTCCAACCAACTGAGCAATGGCCTTGGCTGGGAGGCTCAGCTCACACCTTGCAGAGATGGTCAGAATGGTGATGAAATCCCTTTCTGTGACTGCTTACAGTGCACCAACATTCAGAGGTGGTAGAGGGCAGAGTGATGCCTCCAAGCCCTCTCAAAATTATGTAGCACTGGCCTCACTGATAGAAGGTTCTGACTGCATGCAGTGTGGGTGAGTCCTAAGTCCTGTGCACCCTGTCTCTCCAGGACATAGGCAGGTGCCAGGCAGGGAATAGCCCCTGCCAGGAGAAAAGCAGACTGAAACAAGCCATCCTGTGGGGATGAGGCCACTTTATTTCCCATTTACTCACGACACCTGGTGTTTAGACAGGTGGCCATCAGCAGAGCCCACTGACATGGAGGATGGTGTTGCCTGCAGCTCCCTGCTCCTCCCTGGGCAGGATGGGCACCTCCCTGCCTGCAACCTGCTCCTCCATCCAGGTCAGAGTTGTGGCTGCAGCCCAGTTCTGCTTCTGCAGATTGAGACCCAGAACCTCCCCAGGGAAACCAGTGGAAGGCAAAACACACCTTGCCTCATCCCATAAACAGCAACACCAGCAGGACCACAGCTCCCAGTCTGGGAGAGGACCTGGCCCATCACCTGTGCTGCCCTCTGGCAAATGCATCAGCTTTTGGTGTCAGGGCAGTCACTTTTTTCCCCTTTCACACATGCCCAGCGCCGGTAGATCATTTCAGTGTGGGTCCCTCTGAATCATACATTCATCCCCAGTCCTTCCCCCACCCCGTCCTCAGCAAGGCCTTCACGAGTTGAATACAGTGGCTCGGCTCCAGCACACACAGCTGCCGTCACTGCTGCAATTCTTTTGCCTTGAGAAAAAGCATATACAATTTAATATGCTCCTGGCACAACAGCTTTTCTGTAGCAGAGGAGGCGGGTTTGTTTATGGCTATTTTGATAGGGCTGCTTTCATCCGGACACAGGTTCTGCTGCATCTCCCCGCTCGCACAAGGGCGCCTTTGTTGGGCTGGTTCTCGTGTTCCTCGGGAACCTCTGCCCATTTTGGTACCTTCTCCTGCCCTCTGCAAATCTCAGGTTTAAAAAGCCCTCCTTGGCTAATCCTGTTATTCTCTTAAAGCTAAATCCTGGGCTAAGAGCCAGAAATGCAAGGCAATAGGAGAGGGTGTGATGCTTTACTGGATATGTGTCAAGGATATGAACATCCTGCCATCTCATGGGAATTTGGCCCATGGAGCAGAGCTCATGGTGCTGTGGTGGCCTATAGGCTTTCCAGAGCGGGGAGCAGCTCTGTTGCTTTCCCAGACACCTTCAGCCTTGCCAAGAGCCGCATGAACCATATGTGGGGGCATGACTCCTTTCTCCTGGCAGGGGCAAGACCAGGGCTTTTCTGTCTCTGCAAGAGCCGGCACTGAGAGATGCAGATTCTCCTCTGGCAGCAATTTCCAGAGTCATCCTTACGCAAGTGAAGCTGTGAACAGTGACACATCTCCCCACTCCCACAGCATGCTTGGCTCCCCAGGAAGGCTGGGGTGTGGAGATGCACCTCCAGGCCAGGAAGTCTCTATCAAACAACCCAGAGTCTGCACACTGAGCCAGCTACTTGTATCTGGCAAACTGCTTGAGCTGCCCCTGGTTGAGAGGGAGGAACAATCTCCTGTGTTTTTCAGCTGTGAAGTCTGTTCCCTCTCGCTGCCATAGTGGAAATAAGTGGTGGGAGAGTTTAGCCAACACTAATTCATTGCCTTGTTCAGTCTGAAGTCGCTGGGACTTTGTGCTTGGCCCATAAGTGAAACTGAGAAAAAGAAACCGGCGAGAAACACAACTGATCATCTGATCATCATAAACACATGGTAACGAAACAGAGTCACTCTGTGGCGCACATGAATTCCACACATGTGGAGGAATGCAAAGCAGCTATTGTACCCCCACTTTGCAGATCCATTTCACTGTTTTCCCAGTTTATCTGGAAAATACATACTGCATGGTACTGTACGTCGTATTTCACTGCTATGCACCATGATGTCTTCTAATGGAACAATCACCATGCTTGTAGTCTAAGGGCAATACAAAAGTGCTTTCAAATTATAACAATACATTTTCTGTATAAAGAGGATAGGGAGTAGCCACTTCCCAGAAAGGCTTGATTTCCCTGGAGCCAGCAGTATGAACATCCAGAGCGCCAGTAACAGCAGGCAGTGGTGAGAAATTCCCTACCTCATCATCAGTCTATACATCCCGTTTCCAACTGCCAGCTCTGGGAAGAGTGGAGACTGTCAGCACCCACCGAGGCTAAGGTGAATGCACCCAGCAAGTCTTGGCAGCACGAGGCTCCATTTATCCCACTGGGACTTGGGTGAGGGGCACTTTTTTGGCAAACCAACCCTTTCAGCTTCAGACTGAAGCTGTGAGTAGAGGAGCAGCGTTCTCACAGCCCAACTCCCAGGGATCACACAGCAGCACAGCATCTGCCAATTCATTCAGCACTGCTGGCCCATGCAGCCACATGGCACACCACTGTTCCACGTTTGGAGGCAGTTTATACTGGAATAGGAGCAGTCTTCTTGGGCAAAATGATTTTTTTTCCTCCATAAGATCTCACGACTCTTTTTAAAAAGAGAACTCTGCACACTTAAAATTGCTGAAGCACAATTGCACGGGCCATGTGCTGCAGCTGGGCTGGGCTGTGGAGGCTCTCTGTGATACTTGTGCAGAGAGTGACTTGAAAATAGGGATTAAAGCCCAGCTGGTGCACTCAGAGGTGAAAAGTTACCCTGCACATCTGAGACAGGAGTCAGAGCAGCCCAAGGAGATATTCATGCTTTGCTTTCCTTGCCCAGGCAAAGTGCAGCCTCTTCTCTAAAAACTGAATCTAAAACCTGATTTTTAGAAATCAGAAGAGTCTTTCTGGTATTGGAGCCTGATCAAGCACAAAAAACATCCTCAGCCTTCAGAAAAATACCAGATGGCTGCAGATGCCAGCTCCTTTGGCCAGGCAGCATTTCCAGAGAAAAGGCCAGCTTGTTGTGTGAGTGCTGCATCCCAGATACAACTCTGCAGAGCAGCAAAGAGCCATGGAGAAATCCCTGGAGAAGGAGGAGCATCCAAGCCAATGTGTTCCCGTAACATCAAATTTTCAAGGCTACACATACACTCATATCCAAATATGTTCTCTAGAGGGAAGAGGGACCTACAGAAGTGACTCTGGCTGGAAATGCTCTTACAAGTTTCTGAGCAGTTGTGTGCACTTGAAGCTCCAGTCAGAGTTGCCAAACATTAGAAACAAGTGAAAAAAACATGCCTGGCAATGTAAGAGTAGCTAATTCAGCCGTTGTGTAGTGAACTTTGGAATATCAAGTGTGAAACTTTTTAAACTGATTGGTGCTCAGAGTCACCTACTCAGTCCAACTACTCTGGTAAGTCCCATCCACCTGGAGCAGTCTCTGGGGACATTGCTGCAGTTGCAGTGACTGTGTATCCCTGTGGCACTGCCATGAGCAGCAGACAGTGATCCCAAAAATCCCCTCAGCCCGAAAATCCCGACCCCAAAAATCAGGTTAACCCGAAAATCCTGACCCCGAAAATCCCGTGATCCCAAAAATCCCCTCAGCCCGAAAATCCCGTGATCCCCAAAATCCCTGGCTCTCTTTAAGGAGGTCATCATGGTGTTGCCTCTGCGCAAGAAAACATTGTCTCCGCTATACAGAAATGGGACAAAGAACAAACACAATCTCTTCCACTCACCATTTAAGGCTTAAAACTGAATGGGATCCACACACCTTGTGCAACCTTCACAACAGAAGAAATGTCAACTTTTGTGTGGTGACTGCTTCTGAATCGTACTTACCACCAGAACAACCCAGCAGCCAACAGCCCAGCTGGTGTGCACTGGGTTTACTTGGTTCTCCAACAGCTCTTGTTTCCCACCAACCCCTGAACAGGTAACATGGTGTCAGGCTGCACTTTCTTGATGATCAAGGACTCATGGAGTTCATAAGACTGCAAATTTAGGCACCCAGAGCCAAGAAGCAGTGGGAACGCCTGAGCGAGCCGACAGTAATGTGATACACACACCAAAGCCTGGTCAGCCACATGGGCATTGTAAAAACCTGAGGTGCAATTAGTTTCTATTAAAAAAAAAAAAAAAAGGTATTTTCTTTTGTCTCAGGAGTCCTGAAATGGCTGCGACACAATTAAAACAACCAAAGAAAGAATGACAATGAGGAGTGGTGAGATGCTCTTTTCTGGGGAGCGTGGGCTGGTAATGTCCTTCTGGAAGGACCTCAGAGAGAGTGGTCACTTTTGATTACTACATAATGTGAGTAATTCTCTGGAAAGACCAGTCTTTCTCTCCTGAATCATAGCAAAGGGGGGAAAAATAACACACTCTAAAAACGGAAAGCTGGACAGCCCTTGGATGCCGGGAGACGCCCAAGATTCCTGTGTGGGGGCCACCACAGAGAAGCTGCATGGAGTGAGGCCACTGGCCCTGCCTGCTGCTCTGGGGTGATGTCTCCAGCTTTGGAGCCAAGGTTGGAGCACAGCACACCTACTGATGTGGCCAACCAAGAGCACTGGTAGGTAGTGTTGCACCTACAATGCACCAAACACCTCTTCTTCACCCAGAAGCCATGCTCTCCAGTCCTTCAACTCATGCCTGTACCCTGATGCATGTTCCTTTGAAGGCTCTACCTTCTCTGAGAAGTTTGTCCTCAGTGTAATTCTTGGCCATCCCACAGCAGGAGCACAAGCCATGGCAGCAGCACAGAACATCTCTGGTGCCAAAAATGGGGTTATGCTTCGGTCCCAGGGCATCTGCGCTTCAAAAAATCCATGTGTGGCCAGAAGTTGAGAGGAATGATTTGGGACAGATCCTTGGTTCAGTCAGGGCTTTGCCTATGACACTGGGAAAAAGAAGCAGCACTGGTGTTTGGGAAGGAAAGAGCCTGTTTTTCCCCTGGCATCCCCACTGGCCATACAACAGAGTCAGCAGCAGTCCTGAGGGTTTCAAAGCTGGCACCTGAACGACAACAGGAAGGTCCAAGAGACACCTTGAACCCCTTTTTCTTTATATAGACATATATGGCTACATTTTAACAGAACAAAAGTTTTTCTTCGTGCTAATCCTCCACAAAACCAGTTTGGTTTTCATTACTATATATAGCACTGGGAATCTTGGTCTATTTTTTGTCCCTTTGCATCTGATTATTTTCAGTTGAGTTCAAACTTTTGATGATATGCAGATTTTAACTAGAACGTATCTACTCACACAGACTTCCATTAGTAATAAACCCACAATGGCCACATACAACGTAGAAGAATTTTATTCATACTGCAATCCTGTCCCGTCATCCACTGCAAATATTACAGTTATTTTTAAAACACCACTGAACATAATTTTGTTCCACTTAAAGCACAGGAACCCTGGTGTTAAACAGTTACACTTCTCTTGAGATTGCTTATAACAGGACCATAATTCAAACGTATTTTCCATGAGCTGTAAACGTTTAAAGCAAAGAATCTGCAGTGTGTCTGTGTGCTCGAGTCACTTCAAAACAGTGAGGCTAATACTTGGTGTTTGACAAGAGATGTGTCTTGCATATTATGTGAAACACTCACAATTTTTTTACCAACACAACAGAAATGCAATAGGTAAAAGAACATACTTGAGAGACTGGTAAACTTTAAAAAATATTTCTTTTGAAAATTGCACAAGAGAATACAAAAACAGTGCAGAAAATCATCAAACGCGTATACATTGATCTATCTATATAGGATGGGGATCTGCCTATATAAATGTATGTGATAAAAATTGCAAGGCTGGAAACTGTGAATGGTCATATTCAATAATACGTGCAAGAAGCATAACATAATCATAATAAATAGCAGCAACAAATATACACTAAAGGGGCCACTGAAATTATGCTGAAATAAATTAAGCACCTTTAAGTGATGAGAGCAGCATGAAGCCGAGAAGCTTTTAGCTCTGTGAGAACCACTGCAGCCAGCTACTGCAATATTGGGCCCTTGGTGGGAGTCAACAGGAAAGTGTCAAGTTAGTATTTGTTAGTTCCAAAGAAGAAAGCACTTTGTGTGCCAGAAGGAGTAATTTTAGCCATTTAGCCAAGTTCACCTGCATCTCTAGATTCAAAAGGGAGACTGCTGCGTATTTCCACTGCATAACCTTTGGCATATCAAAGGTACAAAAAGTTTGTATTTACTCAGGAGAATGTCATAGTAAAGAAGAAAGGGAGTTTTGCCCCAACTGAAGAGCAGGCAGTGCTGTTTAGGGTGGCTGAGTTGCAGAGCTTTGCTGCTGCTGGCAACAAGAAGTTTACCTGCCAAGGAGAAGCTTTGCGAAGCGTAATCCCAAGGATACCCTCCTTGAGGGCTGTGCAGATCCCCACCCTCGGGATCTGCAAAAACCTCCTTTTAGGAGGATCCCATGTCTAGGCAGGGCAGCAGTGACTGTCAGCGAGGGACCTGGACTCAAGGATCCTGGTACTCTCTGTTACACAATACCTGTCTTTTGGAGGAGAAGGCAGCATTTTGAAGCACATATTTGGTTTTCAGAAAATCTTAAAAAATTCTAAAATTTAGTCACACACTAAAAGAAAGGCATTTGAATTTAATTAAGTGGACCTTATTAAAAAGAAGCTACTCTATTTGTCCCTGATGTGCACCTGGCACCATCTCTTCAGCATTTCGTACAATGTTCAGAGAAGTGGCTGAGTTTCAAAGCCCACTTAATTCAGCAGAGAAGTTCCCACTGAACTTGTAGGGGTTCTAATGCAAACCCTCATTTAAAAATAGCTGAGGACAAATAACTTAGGTCCTAAAGGCTCCATTTGAATTCTTAGAAAACATTGTCCCGTGACCTCTTCACCCAGAAGACTGGAGCAGGCTGTCTGCCTTAGCATACCCTACAAAGCAGACCCAAAAGGGTTTGTGACACGGAGGAATATGGCCCCTATATCTAAGCCACAAACAAAATCACTCAAAAGCTCTACTTTTCCCTGGCTTGCTGGAATGATCAAAACTTTACTCCAACACTCCCTGTAGACTGCATGACTTCCACTTACTTCATGGGATTTCAGAACCCTCCAGTCCATAACCAGTGAAAGTCTTTTAGAAGTGACAAACAGAGAGATATCATAGAATCACAGACTGGTTTGGGTTGGAAGGGACTTGAAACACCATCTAGTTCCAACCACCTGCCATGGGCAGGGACACCTTTCACATGACTTGATCAAAGAAGCTTGACAAAAGGTGGATAAGACCAACTTTAAAGATAATAAGGAAAACAGAAATTAATGTGTATTTTAAATAGTTAAACCCACAGTTTTAAGCTATATAATCCAAAAATAGGTAAAAATCTTGTCAGCAAGCCAAGAGCCCAAAAGAGCCCAAATGTTCCCCAAAGCTAGTCTTAATCCAAACAGTTATCCTCCCACTTCCGTGATACATGAGATTTGAACTGACATCCAATAAGTGACACAAACAGAAAAAAAAGACACATAAAATGCACACTTCTTAATTGTTTTTCTTCATAAAGCTATGGAGCTGCACAGAGCAAATTTAAGTGCACAAGGTCACACAAAGGCAGCTTTCCCAAGGAATCATTTAGACGGTGAGTGAAATGAAACTGTTGTATCTCTGGATGTTCCTCTTGAGGATCTCAGAGCAAGGGCCGAGCACTCGTTCGAAGCGGGGCCGGTCCAGCTTCACACACTTGAGGGGTCCCCGTGCCACCACGGTGGCAGCCCGGGGCCGGTTCAGCAGCAGTGCTATCTCACCTGGAAACAAGGACAAACACGTTGTCACACACCCTGTGCCTCTGTTTTGGAAGGTGCATATTCCAGCCACCATCCGGTTGCTTTGCTTGTAGAACATCTCCCTTTATATATCTCTTGATAGACACTTTACATAATTCTGTTGACAGTACAAATGCATTACACATGCATAATGCATGCGTGTAAAATGCTTTTGAAAACAAATGCTTTCAGACTGTTTTGCTGATTCTGGATCTGTCTCCTGTCAGCCTTGCTGGTGGAAACCAAGGAATGGAATCAGCTTCCCTGAAACCTCTTGCTATTGCTGAAAGCAGCAGCTGACCTGCACATAACCCTTTGCATGTGAGAGTAGAACACTAATTAAGACAATAACTACTTGATCCAGACATGCCTGACTTTCTGAACCACACAGCTGAATTTTCTTACCAAAATAATCTGATGGACCAAGTCTTCCAACCTCGACGTACTCCTCATTGTCAGACCTGCGCTGCAGGACAGAAGCAGTGCCCTGGGAAGAGAAGTGCAGAGAGTCAGCTGGCTCTGCTCAGACCTGTTCTGCTTTAAAAAGTATCCAGTCCTGAGTATTTCCTTCTGTGTGTCATGCTCCTTCAGTTCTGCTATGGGAGAGAGGACAATTTCAGTCTATCCCTGATATAAGGATGAAAGGAATTAAAGGATTTTAAAAAATCCATCAGTACAGGAAACAATTTCTCTGTTATGAGTTGTTTGGATGCAGACATATTCAGCTCATAAAGACAAGAGGAACAGGACAGAATCCAGAAACTCCTATTTAACTAAAGCACATCACACTGTGCAAATGTATACTTTGATGTAATTTAAAAATCTGTTCTGGGTGGATGCAGAACTTTACAAGAGAAAAGATGTGCACTGAAAGGAATGAAAAGGCAATTTTCCCAGTCACAATTCTGGGACATGATTTTGTAAGACAGCAACTAGAGTTTATTCCTCACCTGATCTGTTCCTGAAATGGGTGGTAAAAGGAGTTTTTAATGCTTGTTGAAACAAAGGGNGGGGGGGGCTTTGCCCACCTGTGGCCTGTAGTGATCTGGACACCTGTGAGTCAGTCACTGGAGACAAGGAATGTGTCTTGTCTCCACTACCCTTAATAACTGCTGTACCTGACACGTGCTAATACATGTCAAAACTCAGTTACAGTCTATTTAAACCTTCAAAGAGGTTTTACATGAAGAAATATTCTGACCTGGAGGAAATCTTAAATTATTGTGGCATAAAGATTTTGTAGAGGAGCAGAGAAGGTATCTGCTTTTCTGGACAAAAATTACAGTAACATATGAGTCTTCTGAATCTTCTGAGTCGGAACTGAGAGCATAGGGAAAGGCAAAATGTTAACATGTTTTGATTTTACCTGAAGAATATAAACATCCCTCCAGTGCAGAGTATTCAGTGCACATTCACTGTCTGCAAATATCCTGCAGCCTCTTTCCACCAGAAGAACCATGTACACCTCCAGGTATGGTAGCACATTGAAACACACTCCAAAACACCCTGGCTTCACTGCAGCTAAAGGTGCTCAGCACACTGCAGAACCAGCCCTTCACTTCTGCACTGTGTTTAAATACATCCTATAGTATCCCAAACATTGTCAGGGCTGCCTTTTGCTTTTCTAGGACGCGGGGGCCCAGGAATAACCCAGAGCTGCAGAATGTGCTCTATTATGTAGCAAATGATCATAAGTTGCTTCCTGCAGAACAAGCACAACTAAGCTGCTGTAATACCCCTGAATTGCATCGTGCCCTATTTCATAAACAGGGCTATTTTACAGGCTACTTTACAAATTGTTGGACCACTCTAGGTTAACTTATGTGTTATATGAATGAAGAGGTAAATCTTATTCTTTCTGTCAAGTTTCCAGCAAAAAGTCCTTATCCTTGATATATTCCACCAAAGCTGCTGTTTGCCAAGATCTTCCAGTAAATCTGCAAGAGCATGAAAATGGAAAGATGTGTGAAGAGCGTTGTTACCCACACTTACTGCAGCTTTCAGAACAGACACACATTCACAAGCAGCATTCTCAGAAATACCCCACACAGGGAATAATGCCTGTATCAGCCTCTCTCTTGCCAAAGTTCAGATCAGGTGCAGCTCGCTAATTTGATGCTGCTCTCATTACCTGTGTAGTGTAGATGGACTCAGCTTCTGAATCACTTCCAGCCCCTGTTGTCTCTCCATCCCCAACTGGAGTCTGGCAAAAACCTAACCTCTTGACCCAAATAGCTGTCTGCAATCCTTGTCTCCAGTCTCTTTCCCAAAACTATTTTTTTTCTTTACATCTTTTATTACAGATGTTTTATTACATAAAACAACAACAAAAACAAGTCCTCCAAGCAGTCATACTGCCTGCCCAGGTCAAATGAAAGAAGGACTCAATTCCCCACCGTTCACCTTGAACACACTGCCATAAAGGTAATCACAGTATCAAGCAATATTGCTTTCATCTCCCTGAGTGTCAGTTTTTATTGTGGCTAATTTTTTTCTGACACAGTCCATATGATATAGGACTCCAATAAGTCAGTCTTCTGAAGCAATTTCTTCCACTGTTCCACTACAGTCGGCCTTTTTAATCCAAGAAACACCATGATATCTGTTGGAGAAGGACAGATGTGTCTGGCCTCCACAATAAACACTTGGCTTGGCAGGATAAAGCAATGCATATTCCAGATACATATTTTTCCACTCTTGTTTTAACAGTCACATAGGCTTTTCCCGTTGCCCAGTGAGAGCAGGTCTATCACAGAGCAAAACAAGTTTCCTGAAACTCTGACAGTGAGCACCCAGATGTCAGCTCTGATTACACTGCTTGGCCTCTCGTTGCACCAGTCACCAGCCCCACAAGTACATCCTGGAGCATTGTCAGAGTGACCTTCACGGGAAGACTGTCCATCCCGGGAAACAAAGAAGATGTATTTATAATTGTCTGTCTGTATCACCTTCACTTTGTGTCTCTTATCTCTGGAATTAATGCCACTCTGACTGTGTTAGAGGACGAGTCCAATTGTAGATGAACAGCGAAACTAGGGCAAAAATAATACAGAAATAAAATAATACAGAATAAAAGAAAACAATACAGAATAAAATACTGCAGGAACAATCCTTTATTACCCATATACTTAATGAAGTTGTCATGCCAAATGAATTCAGTGCTGACCCCTACCCTTGCCCTCATTACAGGTTTCACAGCTGTATTTCATTTTACTTTACTTGTCAAATTTTTCTGACGAAGTTTTTCGGCTTTCTGTCCTTCTTGTGCTTTAGCAAACCCCACCTCCCAGAAATGATAGGGCTGAACAAATCCCCTGAGTTCTGTGCTGGGAGGTTATGGGCATTATCTAGCAAGGATTCAGGGGCTTATCACTCTCACTCCCAAATGCATTTGGTCTCAGTGAGAAAGATTTCTCCTCAAATAACACACAAAACTTGGCAAGATCACTCTCTGAAACAAACTGCATGATCCTAGATTTCCAGGATCAGGCTGTTTAATGGTGCCCACTTTAAAAAACTGCCTTGTGCACTCATAGCCATTTCAACCTCCTACATCACCAAGCAAACCCTACAGAGCATGAGCTCAAAGACTGTCGAGAAGTTTGACACCATTTAATAAATCAGGCCTTTGTGATGATATTAAACTGAAGGCAGACAGGCATGTCTTTCTGCTAGCAGACACTTGGGAGTGAAATTATGATGTCTGGGGGATCCAGGAATATTCCCTTTCAGTCACTGGGGAGTGCCTGTATTCCCAGGAACCGATATCATTAACCTTCTCTCCTCTCCTCCAAGTAAATATGGGCATCTTGTTGCAAAAACAACAAGAGTAGGAGTTCCCAAAGCAATGTGCCATCACCAGCTCTCTGCCACCCTCACCCCACACACCTGCCTGCTCCCTGTCACTGCCCTGGTGCAGTGCTGGGAGTGTTTATTCAACTCCTTCAAATGCATCAGCAGTTTGGTTTGTAGAAATTTATGGCTTAGATATGGCACCATAATTTAAGATATAAAAACTAAATTGAGGTTTATAATCCATGAGCTCTCATCCTCTCCAAAGTAATGAGATTTTGATAGATGTTTCACTTTTAAACTCTTAGAGCCTACGGATGAGTGAGACATCCTACAGTATAAAGACAGCAGCCCATCTGGATCAACACTGAGATTCCCAGGCCTTACCCTGCAGGTACTTACAAGCACTAATTGCTTCAAGAGCCCTGTTTTTATATTTAAATATGAATCCTATAGCCAGCAGTTGGCTGAAGTAGCCTTGCTACAAAAGGCAAGTATAATTCATGATGCTAAAAACCAAAATACTGTCTTTTTTTCTCTATTCCAACTCAGTGGATCAGATGGGATCCCTCCCAGGCAGCACAAGGCAAAATGTGGTTGCCTGTGTCATCCCTGAGTGGGACAGGCTGTGCAGAATGGGCTTCACCAAGGACAGGGATAGGATGGAAAAACTAGCACTATCTAAAAACACTTTTTAGTTTAAAAGTTAGTCATGTTGATTGGTTTTGCTGGTTTAGCCACCCATTTTAAAGACACAGCAATCAGTAAAAAATCTAGTGAGGCTTCATTAGTGATAAAGGATAATTATTAAAAAGGAAAAATTATTAAAATTCTAAGAAAAAAATTTCAGTTTTCAAAATTAGGTACTTACCTCTTCTATTTCAATTTTTATTTCATTTTAGGTTTTTTTGGTTTTTTTTTTTTACTTACTGCTCCTCTTTAAAAAAAGCACAGAAGACTTTTTTTCCCCCATGGCCTCAAAATGTTACATTTTTATCCTAGTTTTGAGCATAGAAAGTTTTTCTAGCCTATTTTATTTTCCTCTTCACCACCCACTACAAAGAGCAGTGCAGTCTACGGAATTAGAGATGGAAAGGTCAGGCTGATCCATCTGCGATTGCCATTAACTTCATCAATTGCAGTTATGAACATACCTTTGCTCTTTCTCACTTTGTTAATCAGCACACTCCATAATTCACACTTTCAAAAGATAAGTTTCCCCTCACTCCACAGTCACATAAACCCTCATTATATGTCACTATTAAATCTTTGCAAAGTTACTACAAAAGGCGAAGGCAGGGGCTGTGCAGTGGAACAAAATGCTCCTGCTCACATGGTGAAGCAGAGGGACTGACTGGGAGCTGCAGCAGATCTGAAATGAATTAAAAGATCTGTCACACAGTAGGATTCTGGGAGTATCTTACTGAATTGTAGGCAAGATGAGGTTTGTGGAAGTAATATATTTTATTAGCCCAGCAAGCATAGCTAGAAAAGGGAGAAGAACTTTTGGGCACACATGCCTACCTTCAGGTAACCTGTTTCGCCCAGTATAGCTAATAAAATGCACCATTCCCCTGTCTGCAAACACTGTCTGGGCCATGTTCTTACACTATAATAGCGGCAACATAGTAGGTTAAACCTTATTTAATCATATCTGCCTGCCTAGTGGGTCATGCATGCAATAAATCATTCACAGAGCATCTCCAAATCATTACCTTAAATTAGGGAAAGTCAAAAGCTACAGCTCTCAATGCTACAAAATTCCTGGAAATTCCTGGAGGTTGGAACTAGATGATCTTTAAGGTCCCTTTCAACCCAAAACATTCTATGATTCTACAAAAGAGTGACTGCCTGGTGAATCTGGGAGATCTGTCTCACCCTCCACTTTAAAAAAGCAAGAATTTAAATCAGTTCAGTTGTCTGATGTGAACCCTCAAACAACTCTCGTCCAGGTTTGACAAACCTTCCTCTCATGAGTAATGTTCATGATGACCCTGTTGGGATGGGAGGGTATGGGCTGCATGAGCAGCCCTGGGTTTGCACTGACTGAAAAAGTGGTGGCTGTTTGCTTTGCTTATCTCCTGCAAGTGGGTTCTTTCCTGCATCCATTAGGGCTCACTACAAATAGAGTGCAAGGCAATGGCCAAGCCAGTGAGCCATGGAGAGCTTTTGAGAACAAACATGCAATGTTTTACACATCCAGCTTTTTAAATGTGGTTGTGACTCAGTAAATTTGGAGTTGCCCTGTTTTCAGAGGACTTTCAGAAAGCCAAAGGGAATATGGTTCGCATTGATAATGCAAGGTCAGAGGAGCTCTAAAGACAACATTAGAGTAACGAGGTGTGCACCCTGATACACACCCCGTCTTCTCTGGAGAGCAGTGCTGCCAAAAGCACCTCTATACTGCAACAACTGCAGCATCAGTGCCTATGATGATCATTGCTTTGTCAATATAACACTAATGCATCATAATCCTATTGGCCCTAATTCTCAGCAACAATAAAACACAGCAAGATGTGCCTAGCAGAGGTGGAAAGCACTTGCCACTTCCCAGCTGGCAGAGGTCCTACACATCAGCTCTGCAGCCAGGACTAATATCAAACACCCTGCAGTTTGCTGTGTGTACCTGCTGTGTCACACCTGCATCAGACTGCCCTATGTACACCTAAACTTCCAGCTCTTTGCTATTTAGACATGTTTATATTAGGTTAGGAATAACACCCAGGCCTGGGACAGAGGAACAAAGCTGTCTAGAACAGTCACCAAAATAGCCACAAACATTAAGGTGCTTTCAAAAAAGACAATCAATCATAAGCCAAGTGTAGCTTAAAACAGCAGCCACAGGGCATTTCCTAGGGATATATGGGAGGCCAGGGTTAAGGCCCAGACATGACTACACCCAGCCCATCATTAATCACCAGGAAATGCCTTTGTCTTGATGGTTCAGTATTTAAAATCATAGATGTCTGACATGGGAAGACCTTTTCAGTCATTTTGTTCATCCTCCTATTGCAGTACTTCAGACAGTCTTCCCCTTCAGTGTTTATTTGATACAATCTGCATTAAACCTGTGATGTTCCTATGTATTCCCCTTGATGTAAAAGCAATGTTATTATTAGATGGAAGAAGTCAAGATTCAGGAAGAGAGAGACCAGTAAACACAGTGAAAAGCCAGAAGAAGTGGAATACATTGCACCAATTGCAATTTGCTTCATGCATGGAGACCCTTGCAATACTTGGGTGAAATAAAATGGGTTTTGCACAAGAATAAAAAATTGTTGGTTTTTGGTTTGGTTTGGTTTTGGGTTTTTTGTTAGGCTTTTTCTGTTGAAAGGCTTTTCAGCAGGAAAACTTCAGGTTTTATATTAGTTTGACTTCAAAATGTTGCCCTTGAGCCACAGCAGTAGAGCTAAAATCAGTCTGGATCACACAGGGGTCCAGTAAAGGCTGAGGGGCCCACAACTTCATCATCATCGTCTTCCATCATAAGATGGAGGGACACCACAGCCTCCATGCCATGGTAGTCCCATGCTTCTTCAAACCACCAGCTGCCAGCTGGGACTGGGAAGCCTGGGAGTAAAGGGATGGTGACAGAGGGATAAGGATACCAGCTCTGAACCATGGGAGGAACCCCTTGCCTGGAGTATCATCCTCCTTGGCTAGTTGTCCTGGCTCCATGCCCAGAAATCTGGGAAGCAGTTGCACCATAGCTTTGGGGGTTCCGTGGCATTTTTATCTTTAGTCCATTCTGGGATTTTAGTTGCCACTTTAAGGACAGATTCAGTCACCTGTTGCAGGGGTGACAAGAAGCAGATCCACTCAGTAAAGGTGGGCTCAGATGTTGGTTTTAATGAATCATCTCAGTGATACTTGGCCTTGACTAATCAGTAGCTTCTGTGGGAAAACAACTGAATTAATATTAATCCTGGTGCCAGATTTTAAAGACTGTCTGTGCCAAGCATTATTGGCAACAAGGCCCTGTTTTCCTCCCTCAGACATGTCAGCGTACGAAGCAATAAAAGTCACATAAGAAAAAAAATGTTGCATTTTAGAGATTCTTTCTCTCTACAAAGCTAGCCATTATCTTGACTCTCTCTGAAGCCAGGAAACGTCCACTGAGTCAACATAAAAGTGACTCTCTAATGGGTTATTCATCAACTGCTCATATTTGTGACTGACCTGACAGGGCTCATCTCCTGGAAGCAGAAGCACGGAGCGCTACCTACAGCCAGGGCAGGGGTGAATGCATGGGAGAGAAAACATGAAAACAGTGCTCAACCTCCCTCACCCTGCCCGCAAAATCCTCTCTGGTGAAAATCGGTTTTAGCTGTTAATGTTGTTTTACGGCCCAATTACTCCTACCACCATCTGCTTCTTTGTGAAAACATTCTGTAGATGCTGAAGTAACCAGACCAAGCAAAAGGCTGAGACAGACATTGTCATTAAAGTGTCTTAACCAATGCTGTGACCCAGGCTGGGAGAGCAGCTGCGGCCAGAAAGGGCAGCAGCTTCTGAGCAAGAGAGAAAACTTGGTGCAAACTGGGGCAAGGAGAGAAGGGCGTTTATCACAGGGATCATTAAATCCCCCATGGAAAGCTCTCTAAGTCCCTTTCAGTTGGTGAATCTTGTGTGCTGAAAGGCCCAGATTCTGAAACTCAGAAGGAAAAGTCTCACAAACTCAAAGTTGCCTCATCCTGGAGCACACTGGGAAGGGTCTCACATGCTCCAGAAAATCCACACTGCACAGCTAATGAAGGAGCCCTAAAGGGTTTATTCGTACAGCAAATCTGCAGCCATGTCAATGGTATGTTTGCAGAGGAGGGACAAAATCCATTCCACTAAAGGACAGCTTTAACATCATCCAGAGAAAGGGATGAACTCCATCGATTTCTCTTGCACCAAGTTGAGCACCACTGTATTTCAGGTCTTGTTTATATTGCAGTGTTTGTGCTTGAGGACAGAGAAGCTCTCCTCGGGACAGAGTTCCCAGCTCCTGACACAGCACATGCCTTTAATTTCAGTTCAAATTTAACATACCTTGAGCCATAAAATTCCTGCTCACACTGACTAAATGCTTTGAATCAGTGCTTGTGAGCTCAGACTTCAATGCCAAAGGAGTTTATGGGGATCCTGAGAACCTCCTGAAAACCTTGAGGGGTAAAGAGCCTGTGCTGCTGTCCGTGCTCCCACAGAGAGGTGCTTCATTACCTGGGAACCTCTACTGCTTTTGTAGACTTCCCTGGTAGGAAGACACTGCTGGACAGGACTAAAGAGCACCAACCATTCCCTACAACAGCTCAATAAGAAGTCACAGGCTGTTTTGAACACAGAGAAAATCTTGCACTCTGATTTTTACACAAAGTCAAACGGAGCATGCATGTATTAAGAACAAAACTGCCGATTACTAACTTTGAGTTTTACTTCTCCCCACATCAAACCATCTCCCAGATTTCCACGTATCCTATAGTGGTAGAGGCCAGGGTGTGTCTGTCATTCCAGCATAAACTTCAATTTTATGGGTTTACAAATCAGATGTTTTAAATTATGGCTGAACGAGACTGAAGACTCCTACACAAGTTGTCATGTCAAAAATGAACTGGGAAAATATTCATACGCTTTTTTGTGCTGGGTATAGAGTGTGCGAAAGTGAGATTGGGAAAACTACTTCTAAGCCTTGTGGAATATTATGGCCACACTGCATCCTCCCTGGGGTTTTGCCTCAAGACCTAGGTTCACCAGTCTCCCAAAGACACAGAGTAACACGGCAAATCCTGTGTGTACCTCATGATGCTGACATAAGCAACGTCCTCATTCCAGTGTCCTGGAAGACCACCAGCACATCACTCCTCAGATGCCCTTTTAGCCCTCAGGGACTGCTGATAGCATCATTCCTGGGACAGCTTTTATGTTAGAGCTAAGGATCAGCAGTTCTAGGGCTACTTTCCAAGAGAAGACAAATACTTTGAACTATGTAGCCAAAGACATTGAAAATATTCCTTTAGCCAGTAAATAATCTTGGATTTTTATTGTTTGCCAACCTTTGATTTATGAAAGACTTTCCTACAAAAACAAGCAAAGAAATCAACAAATTTCTGTCAGCAATACAAAATGCAAGTGAATTCCACATAGCCTGCAGTAGAAAATAACATCCATCATTTTTGCATGGTAAAATGTAACCCAAAGGAATAGGATGGTCTGTTAATGATGGGCTGCTGGACATCGGGCTGACACTGCTTGTCTGCCTTAGACCTTCTATGGGCAAAATCATGAAGGTCCAGACTTTCAAGGTGTCCTACTCCCATGGGTTGTTTTCATCAGGAATGAAGAACTATCTTAATTCTTGTGCCTGTGCCTCTGATCACAGTAAGTACCACAGAGGTTGCTTTACACACCTCACCACACAAATGTGGTGAGGATAAACCCCATGAAATTCATGAGATGTTCATGTGGGCAAGATGGAATAAGCTGGTTAAAAGGTTACATACATTATATACCACAGTTATTACAACTCTTAAAATTAATTATGAAATTATTTATCTCATACTACATGAATGGGCCAATCCAGGTGAAAATTCTTTTCCATCACAAACTGTTGGCTGGGTATATTGCTTTTACACTGTTTTGCTTCCCAACAGATCTCTTTTTAAAAAATCTTCATTTTTCTAATATAAAAGCTCTCTGATCTGACTGGTCTTGGAGAAGGATGAAGCAAGAGGACTTAATTCTGGTTGTGGACTCAAGATTGAGTCATGACTGGGTTTGATGGTATTTTTTGCAACTGTACATTTTTAAACTATTATATATTATTCTCCACTCTCTGGGTTCATAGCAACTCTCAGAATTTACATACAGTTGTCCTGGTTTCTGCCACAAATGAGGAACAAAATCTGCAAAGCTTTAAAATAGACTAGAAATACTGGCTATTCTGAAGTTTCACAAAAATGTGAAGAAAATGCTCCATCGTCCATCACTTCTGAGATTTCAGATTTTGCAGAGCTCATCATAGGTGACTGCACTGCAGTGGTTATTAGAGAGGCTGGAGGAAGAGCTGGAAGCAAGGGCCAAAAGCTGCAATCACTGACAGGTCCTCCATGGCTGGTGGGAAGAAGAAAGGGAGCAGACAGCTGCTTCCTATGAAACACTGTCCCATGATACCACATGGATATGCAGCCTGGAAGTCAAAATTAAACTGAGTTTAACAAGAGCTGGACTAAGCAGACATTTTTGTCCCTTTTTGACTCAGCAAAATATTTCATCTCCATCCCTAGTCAGGATGGGACCCTATCACACACCTAACTTTGCATCTTTGATGTCAGCTGGCCATTAAAAACGGATCCTGGACAAGGAGGAACTTTGCAGCAGGGCCAATGGAAATGCTGTTGCTCCAGCACAAGTGGGTGATACCAAGAAAACTGAACATCCCTTCCCTGTAAGAGCTCTGTGGGAAACAGTGTCTCTGCAGCCAAAAACAAGCTGAGTACAGAGCCCTGGTGCCTGCTGGCTCTGTTTATTCGGTATATTTTGTTTATTGGGTGCATTAGGAGTCGCTGCAGACTGCCTTTGACAAACATTTTCGGTATCAACAAAATCCTAGTAACACTAAGCAGTTCAGATTGCAGCCTTTGAAACTCCTTTTCTAGACAACATTCATCTTCCTAATTAATAATTAATCGCACTGTGTTTTAAAAAGATTATCAGGTGTGATAGCAGAGTGTGCCTAAGGCAGTGACTTCATTATCCCTACGGAAGAAGTTTACTTTGTAGTTCCCCTGCCTGTTGCAGGGGTAGGTGCCAAAGGGGTCTTTCTTAGGTTAGAATGTCAAAGAGCAACAATTTAGGGCAGGAAACAATCGGACTATTATTTTTCTCTTTTTTTTCTTCTCCTTCTTAAGGAGCTTTTAAATCATAAATCTTCAGATGCTTGTTGTGCAATTTAAGGCTCAAGTCGACTTTTCCTACAGAAAGGCCCAATTCCGTGTGGGATGGGGTGCCCTTCCCAGGGCGACCGCGGCCCTTCCGTGGCTGGTGACGTTTCCATGGCAGGCAGAGTTTACAAACACTGTCCCACCTACCAAGGCTTTGAACTGCATCTGTGCAGAGACACCCCACAGTGTGCCAAGAGTGTCAGCAGGGCTGGAAATGCTGATTCCACCCAAGGACAGGATCTCGAGGGCTCTCCCGGCAAGAACCCGCAGCAGATCCTGCCCAGACTGGAGCCACTTTGTGGCCCTGACTTGGAATGTCAACAGCAGCACGAAAGGAATGACCCCCCCCTAAAAATTATTGGGCTGTTTCCAGTGTGATCAGCCAAGGATATTGCTGGATAAATAATCATTAGCAATTAATTGGATTCATTTCTGTCAGTGAGGCGGCTCTGTGCATTAATTCTGAAAGGACTGCTGCACTGGCAATGATTTTCTTTTTTTCCATTATTTGTCAGCTTTGCAATTCCCATTGCCTGGTTTCACTAGTGACAGGTATTTATGCCTTTTCCCATTAAGTTTTTGTTCACCTTTATGAGGTGTCATTAGGATTATTCCCACTGATGGGGAAACGGGGTGGGTAATGTTCTGCCCAGAAACTGGACAGGTGAGGCTGAAAATCAGATGCCCTGACTCTGCCTCCTCTTTAACCAGCAGGATAACAATGAAGAACACAGCTTTTCTGAAGTGCTTTTCACAAAGGAGTTACAGAGGACGGTGTAACAATCTCCTTGTAACTTACCACTAATCTGCAATTAAATATATTCGTTTTTTAAGGTTAAACCCAAAAATCTAATGCCAAACTACGTGATACCATGGGTCCATTTCTCCTTGAATTGTCTCCTGTGAATTATCTTCTATTTTTAGGTCTTTTATTTTTAGGCTGCTGCATGCTATTGCTGGGCAGCTCGACCAGCTGTTAATTGGAAATGTTTTACTTCTTGTGCAGTTTTATTTCTATGCTTTCTGCACCACTTCAACCAGCCTGTCCTCAGAGGAGCTGACAGGCTGCAGAGGGCACATTTAAAGGGCAGCTACAAGCTGTGCTCTTCAGGCTCACCGTGGCCCTCTTAGAAACCTTTTGCTGTTCTCTCCTCCCACACCTGCACACGTTTGTGTGTATGCACACATTTTTCTTAAACCATGTCAAACTTTATGAGCATTAGGGCCATATGGCAGCAGTTCAGGCAGCTCTCAGTGTGCAGTTGAGATTTAAAGGACTCCCTGAGTGCAGTCAGTGGAGTCCCGTGACAGCATCCGTGTGCTGTATACGGTGCTCAGTCGTGCCAAGTGATGTGAGGGATCTGCCACGGGGAGGGCTGGGAGCTGGAAAACCCAGCAGGGCACTTCATGGCTGCAGGTCCCTGTATTTCTTGGCAGCTGTGTTTCAGACTTTGAGGTACTGTGCCACCCAGCCAAGTTGGAAGCTGAACTTGAGAGAGTGGTACATGATCATAACTGCTATTTTTAATGCTATTGTCACTACCTTCCTCAGTAACCTAGACAACAGCAAAACCCCCTTTTCTTTCCAGTTTCAGAGCACTACTACACTAGTTTGAACTGCTGTTGGAGCTGGGAGTCAGTGGCAAAGCTCGAGTTGGGAATAAAATCAGCCCCTGTTCAACTGGCATTTCATTTACTGGGACTTTTAACTCCACAAAGCTCACGTGCCTTTGCATCTACCACTTTAAAAAGCTAGCTAAAAATATTTGTGTTATCTGAAGTCAGATGAATAAATCCTCCCCACTGCTGGGTACACAGTGTGGCAGTGTACGACACAACTGCAGATTTATTTGTTAGAAACCGTACATCTGTTATGATTTACTCTTGCCAAAGCATAATTCTTTATGGCAACAATTGTTTCATGGTGCTTAAAGTTTTTCACCTCTGTGCCAGGAATCTCATATGGGATAATTCCATGACCTTGGAATCCAGCAGATACATTCCACATCTGTCTGGTCTGGGAAAGCCCAAGTTTGTTGTGTGAAAACTATAGTGGGAAAGTAAGACCTGGAAATATCTGAAAACACAGAAACTGCAGGGTTGCTTCTTTTTTTCCTTTTTTTTTAATTACCAGTTTCAAGGGCAGTGAATCAATCTCATAGAAGTTGTTGCTTTGCTTTGGTAAGCAGACATTCACTTCTGATCCTATCTTCAAATTAAGGAATACGGTATAAATATTACAATAATTCTATCTCTGGAAAAAGTCACAGCCTTTAAATATTAAAACTACATCTTGTTGAAGGCTGCTTCAGATTTAAATGGAAAAAGCACCCAACCTACTGCAAGTAAACATCTTACTGGTGCCTGTGAAGATTTAGGATGACAGAAGAACTGTAGCTGTCCTGGAATCTCAGGGTAATTCTTCTTTCATTAGACTTTTAAACAAAAAATGAACCATAAACAGTTTGGTGAGCACTGAACTTGAAAAGCTCTGGTTTCCTGTGATTCTTCCTTGCGCACATTTTCTGTTAGTCTAATAATTTGGCTGAGCTCCTGCTGCAGCCTTGCCGTCCAAGGGGCACTGTAGCATTTCCATGCATACAGTCTGCACCCCAAATAATAGGCACCCCAAATAATCTGCACCCCAAGTAACCTGCACCCCAAATAACCTGCACCCCAAATAACCCATTCAACACTGGGGAAAAAAGGTGGACAGAAAACCATGAAAAAAAGGTTATGCTAAGAAATACAGAGAAAAGGTGAATGTGTTTACTTGACAGAAGGGGGAGACTAAATATTCTTATCCATAGTAACCAGGATGATATTCCTGGTTTAAAGCAGGAATTACTGTTCCCATCATCATCAGGGCCATAAGTCTCCCTATCAAAAGGGTTTAATGGTTTCTCTGCAGTTTGCATGTCCTGAAGGTGCCAACTCACTCATGGGCTGTATCCTTTGGCTGGACCAATGTACTTACAGGATGGTTCCCAAAGGGATGTCGCAGGGGAAGGCAGCATGGCAGGCCAACCAGAGATGAATGACTGATTTATGAACTTCATACAAAACTGTACTAACAATTTTAAATCCATATGTGAGTCCAGGGTGTCTTAGAGAAGCTTTTATGATAGGAGTCACAAGACTTCACTTAGAAACACTATCTGGATGCAGCAAAGCTTTATAAATTAATAACTGATTTGTCTAAAACATGCCACGAGTGATCGTGATTTATAATAAATCACAGAATCACAGCATGGTTTGGGCTGGAAGTGACCTTAAAGATCATTGAGTTCCAATCCCCTGCCATGGGCAGGGACACCTTCTACCAGCCCAGGTTGCTCCAAGTCCTATCCAATCTGCCCTTGGACACTTCCAGTGATGGGGCTGCCACAGCTTCTGTGGGGTCCTGTGCCAGGGCCTCCTCACCCTCTCAGGGAAGAATTTCTTCCTAATTTCTAATCTAAACCTACTCTTTTTCAGTGTGAAGCCTTTCCCCTTTGTCCTGTCACCTCAGGCCCTTGTAAATAGTCTCACTCCATCTTCCTTGGAGATGCTCTCTTCTGGTACTGGAAGGCTGCAATTTGGTCATCCCAAAGCTTCTCTCCTCCAGGCTGACCAATCCCAATTCTCTCATCCTTTTCTCACAGGAGAGGTGCTCCATCCCTCTGATCACCTTTGTGGCCTCCTCTGCAGAGGAGAGGGGCAGAATCCCCTCCCTGGATCTGCTGCCCATGCTGGTTTTGATGCAGCCCAGGATATGATTGGCTTTCCGGGCTGCATCAAAGCGCAAAATGAGTAAACAAAAAGACAAATGAGTACCTTGCCCAAAAATCGTTATCTTTGTACTACTGGACATTCTGTGCTCCAAAGGAGGCTACTGGTGATATATTTTGTACATATACAGCAGCCAAACAAATTGGCTGCATTTCTACTGTTTTGGATCATAAGGCCACAAACATCAAAAAGCATATGAAAGAAGCTAATGGCTTTTCAACATATTGTGACAGCAAACCAGCCGAAACTACTTTCAAGCAGGCTGTAAAATAAATGTGCTCCCGGTGACTTGCAGCAATTTTCCTGCAGAAAAGTTTAACCTCAAAGATGTAAACTCCTGTTAAATCAAGTTTCGAATACGTAGCTTAAACTGTATGTGAGCAGGCAGAAATACTACTGCAGCACAAGAAACAGTTGATACTGGATATTCATTCTTTAAAGTAGAAAAATATAGGCAATTTCCAAAGGGAGAAACTATGTCAGATTTACAGTGGAAGGGTGAAGTGAGCAGATACTTTATCCAGTATGCAGTGTTAATGCTTTTCTACCCGTTCAAGTCTTAACAGCTGTTTCAGTAAGAGGGGGAAAATAAAGGCCCTTGGTAACTCTTAAGCAAGCTGCCAATTTTCCACATGGGATTTGATGGCTAAGAAAATTAGGTTTTCCTAGTCTCACACTGCTGCAAAGAATAACAGTACGCTTAGTAACGCTAGGAGAAACACAAATTCCATATTTATGAAAAAATCTTTAGTCCCTGAATTTTTCTTATATACTAAGTATCTTCTCAACAAAAAAAAATTCCCTAATATCTAGTCTCTTTTATCCTGACACCGTTGTTTTGAAGGCATAGTGCTTGTCACATATTTAATGTTCCTCAAGTGTCTCAGCTTGTGATAGACAGGCGCAGTTACTTGCACTGACAATTTTGTGAGCATCAAAGAGAAAATGTGTTCATAAATCAAATACATATTTTCAACACTCAAGAGGAAACAAGGATAGAATTTTAATTGTTAGATATTGATTAGGAACCAAATTCTGGCTGCCTTAGATAGAGGCACCTGTCCAAAAATCCTCAGATAAGGAGCAAGCAAACCTATTGGCCTTGAAGCCACGTGGAACAGGAGATATACAAGTCCTTTATTACCTGAGTAGGGCAGGATCTGTTTCCTCTTCAATCACATCCCAGCACAGCAGCCTGATGGAACCAGAGATGCTTTCTGTGTACATATAACTGGATTCCAAGGCAACACGAAAGCATCAGCTTCTTACACCCACCTTCTCCCATAGCAAGGTATTCCAATCACCTCCCAGTTCCTTGTGCCACCACTGCCTCATTGCCTTGCATGTGCACTGGAATTGTCACCAAACAGCCAAATGCTGGTGATTCTTAGTCTATATATTTGTATATGAACATTCACAGCTGGTGCTGAAAAGCTCCCACTTCAATCCATAGACAATCATATCCTCATGCTCTCTTCTTATTCAGTCTGAGTCTCTCTAATACCTTTTTATAACTTGTTATATCACAGTGCCTTGGTATTTGTATGAGATACCAAGGATCCAAATATTTATGTCAGAGAGGGAGGAAAAACCCCGTCAGCATCTGTTTGCAGAAGTGAGATGGTGGAACTGAAGTGTCAGATAATCTCCCAAAAAGATGTCAGCATTTTCAGCTGCCTGACAGATCTGTCTGCCTGTGTGAGCATAAACAAGAAAATGGCTCAGTCATTTGGACTGAGTTTAAGGCAAAACAAAGAACAAATTATCCATTTTCTGATCAGATCTCCTGCTCCAGCTTACAGATGTCCACTTGTGATATCCCATGTAAGTCCCTTTGGGAACAACAATCAATGTGTGGATGGTCAGCCCTGCCCCAAGTATTGGCAATCTGGAAGCAGGAAAATCTCCTGCAGAAAACAAACCTTCAAACAGTAAAGACACTAGACACACCTCAAAATTCCTGTGCATTTTCAGTTTACTGGAAATAAGATTGTTGCACTTAAGACGATTCCGTAGAACTAGTCTCTGAATTCATTTGAATTTTGAGTAGGTCTCCTGGTTTAAGTGGATTTATGCTGAAGTAAGAGATTGAACTGAACCCAAATGTCTTTAATACACAGCCTTGATCTTAACCAGGAAATGACAGAGCTTATCAGGATGCCAATCTTACCTCTGTAATAATGAAGAAGTCATCACCGGGCTCTCCCTGCACAACAATTTTTTCTCCATCTTCAAACTGGACAGGTTCCAGTGCATCAGCCACTGTCAGCCGCTCCCATTTGTCCAGGGATTCTAAAATATTGAATACCATAAAGCTGTATTATAACAATACTCTAACTTTGGCTGAAGATTCATATCTAAACTGACAGCTCTGCCATGCCTGGTTCTGTTATGAAAGAAACATTTCTTTCATCCAGGCACTTTGCACGAACCTCTAGTTGGGAAACATGAATGTATTTATTCATTGTGTCTTAGAGTTTAGTAATCATTCAGATTGTAATCTTAAAAGTTGAGCAGGAAGAGTTGGTTCTGTTTCCCTATGCCTGATACACAGTGCCCTGATGCTGCTGTGCACTGGAGCAGCTGAGGAGCTGTTTGGAGATACCAGGGATATGGGAGGTTCTCTTACCACATCTCATTCCAGATGTCAGGACAAGTCCTACTGTCTTTTTTCAGAGCTGCTCCCATCTGGCTCCTGATGGGCTGCAGATAAGTGATGCAGGGCTTGATCTCAGAGATGACTCTTGTGGGTGAGACCATGCACCATCAGAGCCAGGGGCCAGACCCTGGTGGCACAAGCAGCAGCAAGACCAGAGTCATCTGGATTTATGGATATTTGAAATGGCATCTCTGCTTCATTTGCCAGCAGGACAGTTTGCAAATTTTCCTTTTTATTCTCCAATTTAGAGAGAAAAGTTATAAAACTCCAAAGTAAACTTCAGTAAGAAAAAATGACCTGTGTGTTTTAGGAGTAACAGACCCAACACACCTCTGTGGCCTGGGGTCCTCATCACCCACCTGCCCCTGCCCCAGATCTCCTGCGGCACCCACATGGCAAAGGGCAGCCTGCACAGGGCACACCCAGGACTGCTCCCTCTCCCACTGCACTTCTCCTCCTGCCTCTGCTAAGGGATGCATTCTCTGTCCTGCCCTCCAAGAGCTGCCACCCGTGTCTCTCTCCAGTACCCATTTGCATGAGAATTCAAGACAACGAATTGTACTTGAACTTTTGTACTTTTATCAGGTTTGACTGAAAAATTACAGGTTTAAAAGTTATTAAAAGAAACAGATAATACAATGATTTAACTTTCACTGCCTCTAAAAGCAGGGCTGAAATTCATGTTCCAGAGCTCTGCTGATTCCTCCTTATTATGAATTATTGAAGTAATGTAAGTCAAGATATGGTTTCTGACACCAGGATTAGAATTGTGCTGTTCTATCAGACTCTGGTTTCCCCATTTCATTCAAAATATTGCTTAGAAGTATTGTGTGAGGATGAAAGAGTTGTTCTTTAGAAGTTAAAAAGCCTTTTTGCTGAGCTCAGAGGGGTACACTGGTAACAAAACCGTATCGAAGTGATCAATGCACCAAAGGTAAGTTTCGAGCTGGTTGACACATTTCTTTGTGTTTTTATGTCACTTTCTGTTGCTGTTTGGGAAATTACTGTTTCTAGCATTTTCTCCACCTACAATCACTAAAGCACTTCCCTGATATGTTTGTGACCTTTGCTGCAGAACCATTCATGTCAAAGACCAAGCCCATATTTTCAATGCAACATTCAAAAACTGCTGTTTGACTAAAAATAAGCATTAAAACATTTTCATACAGACTAGAGAATGCTTTTTCCTTTTTATTTTTTTAAGAACTCAGTAATTAACAATGAAAAGAAAGTCTCTTGAAACTTCTTCAACTGGCTTTATGAAAAATTCAAAGCTAAATCTAGCTCTAGTCACGAAATGTTTCCCTTTTGTCTAAGGGAACTGTACCACTACAAATACATTAGTTAATAATGCTTGCAAAAAAGCATTATGTAGAATATTCTACAAGTTTTACTTGCAGAGTTGAAGTTAAGCATCAAATAAAGTGGACCATATGCTTTTTTTTTCCAATTTCTAAATGGTACATATCAATTCATGGGTTTGTATTAAATTAAAACTCCAAAAGAAAGATTTAGAACAATTTGTATTTTCATATCTTGTTCAATACACTGTGAGCAGCTACTGATAATCTAAAAAATCCTTAGATTTAAAAAAAAAATGTGACTCTTACAATTATATGGCTAATTACAGACACTAGACAGGCCTTGGAAAAAAAAAATATATATAAGAAGCAGGTAGAGGTTTTTCCACCAGGAAATCACAGAGTTCTAACCACATTAAAGGATGAAGTGAAGTTGACTTCTCAATGCCATACTGAGATTTCTAAAATATCTTTCTGCTTTCCAGGTGTCATCTACTTTTTAGACATGTTAAATAGATCCTTACACTTTTCACCTAAATTTCCACATTCCTGCAATGATATGTTATTTTGTTCACTGCTTTTCTGTACTTAAAAAAGGCTTAAGTCTTGAAGTCCCTCCTCTTTTTTTTACTGAGATGCAAAAGCCACACTACAAATTAGGCTATAATTACATTGCAAATCGCATGTTTAAGGAAGCACATCTCTGAATAACCTCTCTACTCTGAAATTGTTTTGAGATGTCTCATTGTTGTAATTGCTCCTCATTAGTGCAGGTGCATAGATCCTTTTTTCTTTAAATACTCATTGTAATTTGGTATAATTTGTGCTCTTAATTTAGGAAGATTTAAATTAAGCATAAAAGAAGGTATTTAAATGATGGAAACTTCATTAATAAGTCAGCAAAGTTCTTGGCCTTACTTTAAGCATACAAATATAATTGAAAATTTCATGGATAACACCTCTGAGGAGTTCAAGCATACTCTCACTGAGACACTCTCATATTTCAGATACCTCAGCTCCAATGGTAGGTGAGTACCATAAAGAAGAGCCATGAAATATTTAAGTAGAAATACAAATACTTTAATTATATAGCAAATGAATCCTCAACTGTTTTTTAACAAACAGCCCCAGCAGAAACATGTTTTCTCCCACAGAATCAACAGCTTATTGTACTGTCTAACACTGTCTCCTTATTAGAGGCTTTTGTTCTCCTAATGGTGATTGATTGGTCAGGCATTATGGGTTTGTTGTTTTTCCTACTGAAGGCCATCAAGAACATGTCCAAATTTCGTGGCTATCACATTAATCAAAGGGAAACAAAATCCAAGGACAAGAAGCTAAACAGATGTTTTAAGAATGTGAGACAGGGGCTGTAAAATGCACAGAAGAGAAAAGATCAGTCCATTTTGATTTGTAAGGTTAGTTTTGTTCAGTGCACATAAATGCATCATTCAGGCAGGAAAAAGCTTCTCACCTGTCCCCTGGAAGGATGTAACTGCACTTTATGACAAATCCATAACTCTGCACTGCTTTCTGCTCTATCCACATGATCTTTCCTGAGCAGCAGCTACCAAAATGTTACCAGTGCTTGCCTGCTCCCCTCTTTAATGTGTGCTTCAAACACATGTTCAGTGCATAGTAAAGATTGAGAAAAACAAGCCCTAAAAAGGGCCCTTTACACTTTCATTCCTTCAGAAACAACACAACGTGAGCCCTTCTGTCTGAGCACCACGGCTTTCATTGTGCCATCAAAGACCAAAATTCATTCTGCCAACATGACCAACCAAGGCAATAACAGCCAAGTCCCAAAGGGCAACTGACCCAAAATGGAGACCTTGCTCAGGAATTCTTCATACATCTTCCGCTTCCTCAGCGTGCTGCCCTGTTATTACAGGAGAGAGAAAAAGGAGGCAGAACGTTACACAAAGTATTTTTGTGATTTCTTCCTACAGCTGCTTTTTTTTTTTCCTTCCCTCCCCTTCCAACTCTTAAGCATAGCCAGTGTAAACAGCCTCAGGCAAATCTTTCCCCATAAAATGTCTGGGCAAGTTGTAGTGCTGATAAGCAAAGACAGAAGGACTCAAATTCAGCCCCAGTGTAATTTCACTGACTTCACTGGTGTTACTGGACACTGTGGATGAATTGCATCCATTATTTACAGACACTTGTTTTAAAGCCTGAGCTTCAATTAACTGTTCAGCTAATGCAATATATATCTCGCTGCCAATGAGGCTCTGCTAGAAGGGAATTTGCAATTACAAAGTAGGATAAAACTTAAAATGTCCCCCTCCATGGATACCATCTTTCTAGGTTAAAAACTCTTTAATGCCAAGAGTGTTTATCTGTAATATCCCATCTCTTAATATTATTTTAGCAAGATTTAAGCATTTGGGTGTAGACAATCCATCTGTGTATGTGCAGTCACCAGCACAGTCATTCCCCATTCTACTGAGATGTTGTTGTGTGATGAATTACCAGGACACCTTCTGCTTACGTAAGGTTTGATCACCAAGACAGAAACCACAGGTCACCATTCCAGCACACGTTTTGGAAGGTGATGCATGTAGGAATTATTATGATGCAGTTTTACCAATACAAAAATAATAAATTCCTCCTTAATTGCTTCTGCAGTGACACAAATGACTTGAAAAGAACATCTTCCCCAGTACCAAAGAGAAACTCCAGGGTCTGCCTTGGTACTGTGCAGTTTGTCCCACACTGATGACACCCCACATCGTTTCTGCCTGGGCAAGTTCCCGGTGGGTGTCAAAGGCTGCCTGGTGCCTGCTAGTCAAATCTACAAGGCACAACACAAGGATGACACAATCATTTTCTCAAGAAAAGGGAAATAAAGATGTCATTTATTCATAGGCTGGGCAGAGAAGATGGAAGCAAATGTCTGTCTTTGCCGAAGAGAAAGCCACTTCTCTATTCCTCCTTGTCCAAGTGACCACCTGTAAGGGCTGGGAGCAGAAACAGAAAATGAAGATAGAGAAAAGAAAATAAGAAACATTTTGCACTCCTCTGTGAAAGTATTCAGAAGTGTTTTAAGTATGAAAGTGCGAAAGGCTGGTGTGCTCAAGTGCAGTGATATAATTAAGAATTAAACGTCAATCCCCACATGCTGTGCAGATGAGGCTGCAACGACTCCCAAAGCACCGCGAATCCTTCCACCAGCACCAACAGGCTTTGGCTCCATCTCGGACACAGCACCAGCTGGAGCTGCCTGGTGCTCTGCTCTGGGGACAGCTCCAATTTCTGCCCCTCTCCCAGGGCCACCCCTGCTCCAGAACAGCCACATCACCTCCAGGAGCTGCCCCTCTCCCCAAGTAGCCCCGGCCCAGCAGCAGCACCAGCTACCGAGGTCTCCCCCTCCACAGCCCGTTCATAATTTCCGAGTCTGGTGATGACAGTTCTCCTCAGCGATAGCATCGCTAACCCCTGTCTGACCTCTCTGTCTGACAAACTTGGTTCTCAACCTCGGGGGGCCCCGAGAGCATTTGAAGTGCCAGAAAGAAAAAAAGGAAAGAACTTCAAACACAGGAGGCTCTGCAAACCACGCCAGCTCCTGACAGCTCGCTGCGAGACAAAGAATGGAAAACTGGACACTGCGCAGTTGTTGCTTTCCTCCCTGCAATCGAGTGGAAATGAGACCTGCAAAATTGACAGCTGTGGAAAACCAGATTGGTGGTTCAGTTTGATGGGCTGGGACACCCGGGGACAGATGTGGAAAATGCTTTTTAAATGACTTGCGGACGCAGATGAATTTTAAGAAGCAGTAATCAGTGGCCATAAGTGACGCCTGACCGCAGCTTTGAGTATTTAGGGAGACCCAGGAAGGCAGGAATTGCAGGCATCCCACCTGGCCCAGAGAGGAAGAACCCATCACTTCCTACAGAGGAAAACAGCTGTGTTATGTCTTGGCTAAACTATGCCAGAGCAGTGGTCCAGAATCCACAGTGAAGACAAGTGCAAAAGCAAAACTGAAGTGGAAAGACTTAATTAAATGTGCTATTAAAATGTTTTGTATTGTGGTAATATCTATGACCCTAGTAGGACTTCACTTGATGCACAGCTACCCTGTGCATTAAATATCCCCTGCCAGGGTGATCCCACAAAGGTAAGGGACAGCACAAGCTTAGGGAAGAACTAGTGACTGGGGCTTAGGACTCAGCACATACACTGATACCAAACATGAGTCTGTTCATGGCTCCTGACTCAACCTGCAGGATGGCTCCATCCATCCCTCCCTCCTGGAGGAGACAAACAACAGAGACACTGGACAGCAGAGCTTTACCTCAGGGTGCCCAGAAAGGCACAGAAGCTTTCTCTGCCTTTTCAGGGCACCCAAGGCTGGATTTCAATTGGAACAACCAGATCCCAATTTTATTTCCAGACGGGAGAAGCCTGGCTCATGCTCACACACACATTGTTTTCACTTGAATGTGCTTTCCTGCTCAAGCTTTCACAAGCAGAGTGAGGGACAGGATTTTGAGAGATCAGTATTTAATGCAAGCTAGAAACAACCCAGCAGCAGAACTCCTACAGCCAACCAATGTGCTTATTTCCATTGGTATTAACCATCTTTTGTCCCATGAAACAGAGAGAGAACAGAATTATAGAATCATAAAGTGGCTTGGGTAGAAAGGGACCTTAAAGATCAGCTAGTTCCTTCCCACCCTCCTTGACCAGATTTATATTCCCCTCTCATCCCCTCCCACAGGCTTAATGTCACCTCTGACTCCTGATGTCCTTTTATACTTGTTTCATTTGGTCTAATTGCTTTACCCACATTGCTGAGGCCACAGGTAGGAACATGATCACAAGCTTCTCTCCTCACAGAAGTGCCAGCCAGGATGTTCCCTGGGACACGTCCTGAGTCTCTTCTCATGCAATATTTTCATGTATCTTCTAGAAGCAGCAACAAATCAGACAGTAAGAGTATCTGCAGACCATGAGATGCTATGAAAGCTTGCCAGAGCAAGAAAATAACATTAAAGGACCTGGAGACATTAGATATGGGACTAGAAATTAATAGAATCAGCCTCCATCTGGAAAAAGCAGCTAAGAAAAAAAATCCAAAGCAGAGACGTTTAACAAACTGAAGACCTGAAAGTTGCAAAGCTGAAAGAGATTTACAGACAGTAGGTGAGACCTGCACTGGACTGCAACAAGAACACAGCCCAGTCTATTTTGGTCTGTACATGCAAAGATATCATCCAGGAGTGAAGTTTTGAGGCTCCATCTCCGTGGCTCAGATGTGACGGCGCCTGGAGTGCTACATTCTGTCTCAGTACCTCTTCTCCAGAAATGTGCTCCCAAATCCAACAGAGCTTGAAGAAATGCTATAACACTCCTGGAGAGCTGATAAGGAAGGAGCAGAACAAATTCAGCCTGTATTTGTTGGCTCAGCAGCGGGATCATAGGTATGTCATCCTCATAGCTGACATGCACTGTGGCAAGGTTTTAGGTCAACAGTGATAATCATCTACAGATATATGACAGAAAGAGAGGGCAATTCAGTACAGCATAACTTGACATAACTCAAAGTAATAGGAGAAATTTAAGAAAATCTAATTTAAGATCGATATCAAAAAAGTTTTCCCAATGTAGGAATTATTCTCTTGCAGAGCAGTTTCCCGAGGGAAGTGGTAGAAATCTTATTGCTCAAGCCAGATAAAAACAATAGTAAATGTACATGAATAATTCTGCACTGGCAGGGTTCTTGATGGCATGTTTTAAACAGTCTTTATTAATTCTGCTTTTTTTCTAACCTATTAATATCTTATTTCTATAGTTGCTGCTTCTCCCTCTCCCCCCTTTCCTTTGTTCACTTTCTCCCTGGTTCTGAGCTGTCATGCACAAGCTCCTCTCCTTAAAGACAGTGGTTCCCATTAACTATGAAGCCTCGTTAATATTCCAAGCTGCAGTGCTCCTCCCTGAGACAGTCCTGAGGAGAAATGAGATCACCCACGTGCATCAAATCCACACAGAAAAGGGCTCAAAGCCAGTTTTGGGACCACTTAATGTAGGCAGCCCTAGGCTAGGCTTGAGGAATACACAGGTTGGGAAAAATGAATGCCCCATGGATTGTAAAAGGTCTTTTTGAGATTGCATTCAACATCTGTTTCATCTCTTTTCCAACTGTCCCCTCTTTACCTTCCTTGTTTTCTTTCATTTTTTAACTTCTCTCTCCCCCAGTCTGATCTTTCTTTGTCCCTTTAGTGCTCTTCGTGTCTTCTTCCTTGCTTCATTTTTTCAGGTGGAGTAGATTGGGTCCTTCCTAAAAATTCCCACCTTCAGGAAGAAGCCAAACAAATGTCTACCAAACAGCAAAGCAGGACTCAAGTTTCAAATAAAGAGTTATCCTGGCAGGAGGTGCTGGAATGGCCCTCTGGACTGCTGCAGCTCCGTGTAATCCCTGCACAACCTGATACTGAACGATGCTTTGGGTGTGCATTCTGACCGGAGCATGAAAGAAAGAGACTCTGTGCACACTGGCCATGATCCACACAAATCAGCCCACACCATCCCTGTGCTTTATTCCACAGATGTCGGACGGATCGCAGCCTTCAGATTGGCTTGATGCTCTGGCCATCACACAACCTACATTTCATGGCAACAAAAAGTCCCTCTGACTTCATTGCTTCGGAGCAGAAAAAAAAAGCACTTGTCAGAGAATTTGTTCTCAGGTTCAAAGCTGGGAAAAAACAGCAGAATAAACCCAAGATGGCATAAATAAAATGAACTACAACATCAGGAACTGACTAACCTTGAGTTGTCATGACTTATATCCCAATATTACAACTCATTTTCTGTGAGCAAAGTTTGCCAAAGAGGCAGAAAGTGTTGTATCCTGTACAACTCCACTCTCAGAGCCAGGTATCTTGGACCATGGGAACAAGAGGATAGTTACATTACCCTGAATCAAGAAGAAATTACAAGAAATTAATACTTCAGATTTTCTCAGTCTGGGAACTGAATTGTCTAGGGGATCAATCTGATGTTGGGATACAGACATTTGCTTCTCTGGTATTTGTGGTATTTGCTATATTTAGAATACAAATATTGTACTACCCTGGGATGTTCCCCATTCTGTGATGCTCTTGAATCCAAATTGCAAAGAAGAGCAAAGCAACTGAATTCCATGAGAAGTCTATGGCAAAAAAGCCCTTTGCATTTCTCCCAGAAGAATGTAAGTAAATAAATATTGAATATATACACGAATGTGTGTGTCTGTGCTTGTGTGTCCACACAAAGAGAACATACACAAAAAAAAATTTGCAACACAGTGAAAAGTATTCAACTCAGGACAGATTATTTTATGAAATAAATGGAACACACAGATGGACAGACAATTTGTGAGTGTATAACAGAGGAACATGCTGGGTTTTTTGTAACCCATCTAGTGCAATGAATTTCATGGTGTAATACTTAGTCAAGGACTGCAGTGAAGGTCAAGCAATTTCACTGCAATTCCTGACAGAAGGACCTATCCCAGCATTTACAGTCATCACAGCTGCTAAAACAAACTTGAATGTGACATTTAAGACATCAGGGTACCTAAGCTGAGGCAATGAAATATAAAGAAATAGATCTGTTTTAACAAACTTCCTTTGGGACAGGCTTAATAATAAATGGATGACAAGTGTAACTAAAAGCCAGCAGGAACCTTCTGCATCAGGCTTTGTCAACCCACAAAAAAGGAAAACCCAAACTCCAAACCTCCTGAAATGCATTTTATTCATATCATAAAGCAGTCAGGATCAATGAGACACATAAGTGGGGAAAATGGCACTAAGCAGAAATAAAAACTAGAAATTACTAAATGCAAAGCAAAGAACAAAAACAGAGCCTGCAAGGAGGAATGAGGTGGAGAGTCAAGTGTCTCATGACAGGATAAAATCTTTTTGGCAAGTGTGGATCTGAGAGCATGATTTGCAAATAAATATTTACAACTTGAATAAAATTTCAACACTAGGCTGACAAAACACGAGGTTGGTCACAGCAGGGAAGGAATGCAGACTAGAGAAATAACTAACTCAGGTTATGGAGGGGTTTTATCTGACTACAGAGAAAAGCATATCTTTGAAAAAAAAAGGTCATTGATTCCTTGGACAAATGGATTTCCAACCAAAAAATAAAAATTAAAAAAAAAAAAAAAAAAGAAAAGGCTATTTGCTCCCAAGTTTTACCATCTTGAATTATATAATTCAAAAGATATCTTAACCATTACTACGTCTTATTTAAAGGCAGGAGCATTTCTATATCTAAAATACCCAGTTAGAGGCTAAATGGCAGCACAACCTGTTTCTGGGACTTAAAGGCAGCTACTTAATACATCTTGAAACTGAGCACAGCAAAACCAGCCCTGTAATGGTGGAGTTCACTTCAAGTATGAAGTGCAGCCACTGAAACATGATGTAATTAATTCTTAGGCTTGAGGAAATGTGCAGAGAGCCACTGTAACCTGCCCTCACACGACTGCACAAAGACGGGTGTCTCATTTCACCTACAGCAAAGAAATTATCCACCCTGCCCCTACAAATAAATGGAAAGATGACAAGACTCATGTAATGTGGATGGGTAAATTGCATTCACCATAGACAGCATTGAAAATTGGGCATTTTCTATACCTGCAGCAATTAATCCACCATGCTATTTGAAATATTTCCCATCTAAGTATTGAAAATGCTACAATCATGCTGTCTGGGTATCTAATGCAATGTAATAGACCACCAATTTTTAATGTAAATGTATTTGAAAAGCACTTAGCACTACACTAGAATCAAGTAGAAGTACATCCATGATATTCAAGTTGGATGTATGACCAAAGCAAGCATTAAAACCAGTCTTTTTCACTTGAGACTTTAAATTCTCTTAGCAAAATTCTGTCTTTGCATCAAATACTCATCTTCTGAAGGCTGCTATCAGATGGTAATGGACACATGACCAAACCTGAGAGCTCCCAGGGCTGGACAATGTTTGGTACTACTGATTCCATCAACTGAAATCACCTCTAGGCTATGAAGCCTGTGAATCTGTCACTTCAATTCCTTCACAGCAAGGTTACAGGCAGCTGCAAAAAGCTCTGTTTAAAAAGCCAAGGAATATGTGTCTTATCCTGACATTTATTTCCCTCCTACCCTCCTTCTCTTTTGTATTTTGGATTCTTCTTTGTAGCGCACAGGTCCATTACACAAGTTATCCCAGACACCTCCTCACTGCATCCACATAGGACATGGGACAAATCAGTTGGATGTGTCTCTTAAATCTCTTTAGAAATTCTCCTGATCTGTGTTTCAGAAATACTTTTTAGAAATACCTCTGCCTGCTCCCCTGCACTGGGAAGCACTCAAAACTATTCAGCCTGCTTACCCACAAGAGAGAAACAGTACACTTCTCATCATTATTCCTCTATTTCGTCTTGGAGCCATCAGGCTGAATATTTTGGGACAGTAAATTTCCATCAGATGTGCTGTCCCAGATGTCAGTGTGAATTTTGTTTATGTGACACAGAACTCAGCCCATGAAATAGAGAGTGAACACCAGCAATGCTCATGCAGACAACCAATGGGATAAATATAGATCGCACTTACACTCCGGTGGTAAGAACTAATAACTTAGGTGTAAAATCTACTCAGTTCCTTTCCTAATTTTTCTGTTTTCCATGACACCCACTGGAAATACAGATGATCTCAAAATGCCCGCTCCTTTATTAGTCTGAGAGCATAGTGTCATTTCCTTCAGGTCACAATGGAACAATGCAGCTCTTACAAAAAAGTCCTATTGAGAAGGAAGCTTTACATAGAGTTATGTCTGTTAATGATCAAAAAGAAAGGAAGATTTCATGGAGAAGGAAGATATGCACATGGACATTGGAAACAAACTCATAAAAAAGTTATGACTTTGCTGAAGTTAATTATCTGTCAAAGTTTCCATTATAAACTCACCACTCAAGAACCAACCTCAAATCCATAAGCTCACACACACCTCAGGTGCCACAAAGGTCTGTTGAGCTTTGCTGCAGGGATGAGGGAGCTTGAAAGGAGCAGAGCAATGAATCATTAGCAGGGACTCTCCAGTTCCCATCCCGTGATATGTATGGCTGAATGCTGGCTAATGCAGATGGAGGGCACAGTCCAACCAGGGCTATTTTATCATTTTAGTGGAGCTGGATTTACTTTCTATCCCCTGCTTTGAGGAATATAGCACAAATTCAGACAAAGATTTCACTGGCAAGGGGTGCTGCTGAGAGACATTTCAGAGCTCAGGATAAGGAGAAGATTTGAGTGGCTCTGGTGGCTTTTTGATGCCTCCTGAGGTTTTCATTCATGTATCACAGTTATGCATAATGCTATTCAGATGAATTTCTGACTCAGCGTCTTTCTGCCGAGTCCTGTCCCCTTTTCTTTCAGTTGACTTCCTTTGATTACTCAATGTTTTTGTCGTGTCCTCTCTTTTGTATAGAGGCACAGACTGCACAGCCTTCTATCACCAGAGGACTCTGAACACAGAAGTGCTGGCACTACAAAAGAAAGTGAAAAAATACCAACCCCACAGACAAGCCCTTCCCCATAAACTCACCATCAGAATGCGCCTGTAGCTGTCTCTGTCGATGCCCCAGAGCTTCAGGTCTGTCTTGGCCTTGACAGTAGCAGCCCGGGGTGTCCCATAGATCAATGCCAGCTCCCCAAAGCTGCCTCCTTCTCCAATGCTGGTGACCCACTCCCCGTTGACATAGACCTACCACAAGACAAAACAAGAAGTCACAGCAGTTTGGGGGCTGAGCTGCAGTTCTTCTACTGCCAGGTACCTAAAAGGCTGTTTGCAATTTCCTTTCTAGTCATCAGTGCTGGAGATGCAGAAGGAAAACAAGAGCGTAACACTTTGTGCAGTTGGTCCCCAAAGAGGGCAACAACCTGTTCTGTGGACAGAATTTCAAGTTGTCTAGCTTCAGCACAATAACTGTATTTACTCTCCGTGTTTTCAGCTCCTGTGGTTAACTGGCATCACATTTTCCCTCTTGTGTTCAAGGCTCAGGCAGCCAACAAGCAGAACTGTCACAACTTTGGCATTTTATTAACACTGTCAGACTTGAAAGGAAAGAGATTTGTTGATACGTGTAATGAGGGTTGCTGAAAAGCACCATGGCCATGAAATGAAAAACAGTCAAAACAAGGAAATATCTCTTGAAAAGGAACATTTTTTTCCTTCCCTAAGCCTAGTGCCTCCAACCACCATTTAAATATAACTATACAGATCTCCTTCTCCCTTAGTGAAGACAGTTAAGTGCTTTGGACTTGAGAAGCTCTATGCAGAATCACCCTTTGTGCTTAACATCAGCTCCACAGAACTCTGTTTGACCCACAGTCTGTTTAGGTAGCTCTTGGAACGCGGTAAGGCTCAATACCACAACAATTGTCATTTTCCTGGATTATGTTTAATTTGAGAAGAATTCCTACATTTGAGTGCTATGTGAAGCCTTCACTGGAGGAAGGGGCCTCGTGCAGGTGCTTTCCACTGGGCTGAATTTTCCTCTCTACTCAAGGGCAATACAGCTCATGAGACATGACAGATTATGCAAAGGCTGGTGCGGACTGTGCATTCTACAACGTTTTGCTGCAAACCACACGATAAACCCTTCTAATTTTGTTAATGTGTCTCTGAGTTTGGAGGGAAGGAAAGGCTGGGTGCTTTCACCCTGTGCAGAAAACATCCCAATCTGTTACAGACAACTAACAGTCGAAATCAAGCAGAATTAATGTCATTTGTTCGGAAGTTTGAAAGAAAAATAATATAAAGAAAACAGGCAGGTATCCTTTTCTTAAGCAGAAAAGTATTGCAAAGGCAAAGATCATAACCTAGAAGCAATTACTGAGTAATAAACTGGCAGGTTTTAAAAAATAAGGGAATTGGAGCTGTGTTCAAGCTGGGCATGAGAAAAGATGGTGACCAAAATAAATGAACTGGGGTCAAAATTCAACAACCTGTCAGTATTAATTTTACTTCTATCATCATTTTATGATGAAAAGGCATACTACAAAATAGAGCTGGATTCAAGCCCAATTTATCTTCACAATATTCAGTTAAGATTTGCTCCATCTCCTACTGAGGTCAGTGAAATGCTGGTTCAGCAGGAGATAGATGAGGCCACAGAGCAGTTCAGCTGATAAAGAGACCTCTTCAGAGTCAGTTGAAAAGGAGCAGCATTAGCATCATTGCTGAACTCCGGGGAATGTGGTGGCTCCTGGTGCTCCTGGAACAACTGAGGATCAAGGGGCTGAAAAATAAAAGGCAAAAATAATCCCAAACAGGTAGGTGGTAGCAGACTGCCAAGGAGGAGCTCAAGTCACAAAAGGTCCAGCTTCATTTCTTCACCATGACAGAGTGAATGGCACACAGGAGAATATCACACAAGAGAAGAGCAACAGCCTTTCCTTTCAAACTTTTGCACTCACTACTGAGAGAAAATCTCACAGAACATTGAATCTACTCTTGATTCTCCTCAAGATGAAAAAATGAAAGATAAATAAAAGTCTTAAAAAAGCCAAGCAAACCCAAGCACTTTCTTGGTGAAAGAAGCAGATAATTCTGTGGCTCCTGGATCTTTACCCCCCTCCCTTTTTTTTTCAGACAAGTAGAAGAAATGGATGAATAAAAGGAGTATTCTGAATGGTTGTAACATAATGAGAATGCATGAACATTTCAAAACTCTATTAATTTATTGCAAAATTGTCCAGAGGCATATCCGACTGTAGGGAAACCCTCCTACTGTGGGAATTTCACTGGATGGACCCAGGGTTTGCTACAGTGCAGCAATCCATGTATCCCCAGTAGAAAGTCTCAGGGATGATGGCAAAAATCTGATAATGCAAATGAGTTGGACCACATTCTGAATGTCAATTGACATGCTACTCTTGTCTCTTTTTCAGCACACCAAAAAAACATGTGTTTCTGTATGGTCGTTTGTTGAAAAACACAGATTTTGTTATTACAGAAAGGTCTGGATTATAGGCAGGAAATAAAACTCATTCCAACACATATTTTTAAAGCAATATGGTGACCTTTCTGTTAAAGCAGTGTGCAGGGTGTGATTGCAGCCCAGAATTACACTGATAAAACTCAACTTTGAGCTAGTGAAGGATGCACATTTAATGTTGCACAGTTGTTACAAAGAGAGGCTACTACTCTGCTCTAAGACTTTTAATTTTGCTGTCTTACTTGACAAGGCTCTCCAAAACAGGTTTGACATCTCGCCTTAAATAGTTTATGCAAATGGTCATTCGTCCACCCTACGGGTGTCAGGTTCAAAGTACTCTGAGGTGAAACCAAATCACTGATCTGACAGTCTTTGGGCCCAGCATTCACTCCCCCAATAAAAATGTCATTTCAAATCTCAATCTCTGAAAGAGAAAACAGCTTGAGAATAAGTTGTTTTCTAGAAGGAAAATCACTCCACTTCATTCCCTGCAAAGGCCTAAGTCAAGAATCAACTTTTGTCTTTATGATGAAGTTAAAATGCATTGATGGCACACTGCAAAGCCATCCTGCCCTATACCGGAGTTCAGCTCCACTACAAATCCCTTTAAAATAGATTTTTTAAAAAAAAGTAGAAAGGAAAGCAGCTCTGTTTGTAAGGTGTGGGAAGAAAAGATATTTTAGGCTCAGAACAGCTTATGAAAGCCAATGTTATATGGCAGCAGATCAGATGATCTCCTTATTTATCCTAAAAAATGCTGGGCTGAGGTTTTGGCTCAGCCTGTTTTAGGCATCTGTGAACTCTCACCAAAGTGGTGAGTACATAAATGAATTAGTCCTAATTGTCACTTGACATGCCAATCACAGCTCTGTACGAGCTGGAACCTTCTCTCAAGCAGTTGAAGAGGAAAGTAGAACTTCAGATGCCCAAATAAGACCAAGCCCTCAGGGTCACCTACTTTCCACGCATCAAAAGTACTTTAGATGTCTCTTGTTGTAGCAGGAGCATTGCAGTTTTTGCAGGCTTGAGAATCACACAACTTGGTTCACGTCATTATTTCTTGGGAGGCAAATAGGAAAAATCTCCTGTGGAACCAACAGTTCCTTCCTTCAAGGGCTGTGACATCCATGATGAAGATGCAGAGAAGATACAGAGCCATACAACGCTCTCAGTGCAGCAGAAATGGATCTGGGCCTCACTGGTCTTCGCATTCTCAAGAGATGCAGAAAGGGACCTTGCCATGAGCGGTGATGCAGCCATTTGGCTTTGAAGGCAGGATATAAACATCTGTCTCTGAGCTCCAGGGAGTGAATTTATCTTTCCTTTAATTTTGTGTTGTTGATTTCAAGTTAAATTCTACCTTTTTTTTTTTTTTTTTGGCTGCCACCTTATGATCTATGTGGACAATCTAATTTGTTCCAGCCATTGCAGCTCTTACATCTTAAATCCCCTCCCTTGGATCTGTTTGCAACTTGTGCTTTGTGTCTTGTCAAGCCTTAATATTTGTTATCCAAACAAGAAGATGAGTTTTATTTATTCTTGGAAAAATAAACAAGCCTTAGACATGAAGGGTATTTATATGTGGATAGTTCTCTCAGATAAAGCCAGTGTTTTTATTTGTAGTTTGAATTTGAATATATAAACTTGGAGACTGCCTTCAGAATCCTTAAAAATACAAGTTGAAAAACTCCAAACTTTTAAATGTTCTGCTTCAAATTTCAAAAGGCAACCTTCTGAAATTAGAAAAATCATTGATGGTGCAAAAATTCAAGCCAGAAGCAATCTATGGAATCTAACCATAAAATATAACTAGTTTCACAATCCAACAGTATTCTCACATTTAAAAAGTCTAATTTTCATCTTTGTATATACAAATTAGACAGTTTGTATATACAAATAAGGGCTTCGAGAAGATTTGACATACAATCAAGAAATACTTCTATCTATTGTCCACAATATCCATGGAAAGCATCATGTGGAGATTTATAGAGTAAATACAGAACCTATTAAAAAAACCCAAAAAAACAAAAAAAAAAACACTGAAGAGTTTTCATTTTGATTTTCACCATATTACAGTTTGGGTGATGTTGTTTTACAAGAAGAAAATCTGAGAATGCCTGTAGAGAAAGTTGCTGTGACATTAAATAGAATAGGAAGTTGCTGAGTCTAAAAAAAAAACCACATCTGTTCGAAAAGGGTAGTCGACGGCACTTTTTAAAGTAAAAAATGTGAGGTTATGAGATTAAAATAACAAACAGGAAGTCATTTTATATTTAGAAATATGGATTAGAGATTTTTGCAAGTCATATTTTAGCAGGTACTTTCAACATCTTTACTGGAAACTATAATTAAAGCTCTGCCAGCTACTTTTTGGCACACGTTCCCATTTGTCTGAGCAGGAAAGCTCCCAGTAGACAATTGACCTCTAAGACTTCAAAGTTTGTGCCATCACCTGCCTAGTGAACACTTTACCCATCTGCAGGGATGGGGCATGAGTTAACAATTCTCCTCAACCCTCACCTGCCAAGGAGGAAGACTGTGACTGGTAATGTGATAATGTCCATTCCCATCCAGTGCCAGCTTTGGTCAAAGTATACCTGGTTTGTAGGACACAGGATATGAGAGGTTCTCCATGTCCTACCTCTTTCTGATTCTAAAATCCTTTCTTTTACATAGGAAAATCTGTGCCCTTCCCTTGGCCAACAGTCCATGTCGGGCGTGCTTGCCAATGGAAGGGTTTGGAGTCTCCTTTGTTTGTCCACAGTAATACCAAGAAGAAAATATATGGGACTTGTTCACACCCTAAGAAAATATAAGAGTTGAGAATTAAGTGATATTATATTAAAAACAATTTTATTGTACTTCTAATTTGACTCATATTATTTTGTAAGGGAAAATGTTAGAAAACTCTCACTTACTCTTGGGGTTGCCTGTGCCAAAACACTAACAAAAATTGCTTTTAAATGATGCAGTTTTTTAAACTCAAAACACCACACACTGACTTTGTTATTCTCACTTTATTGGTGGTTTCTGTTTGGTTTTGGTTGCTTGGTTGACAGATTTTATTGGGTTTTTTTTCAATTTTGCCATGACTTTCTTCCAGGGATAGGAATTTTGTGATGGCACTTGCAAGCTCCTTTACGTGTATGTAAAATGTGCATGGAAAATCTGTGTGCTTATCAGTCAAGATGCTCTCAGAGTAAATAGCTCCCTGAATCCACCACTCCTGGAATACCTGCCACTTCCAAGTAGATCAGGGAAGGAATGACAGCAGAGAGCCTGGCCAGGGGTTAAAGCCTCCGTGCACATGCCAACATCAGCTGAACTAGGCAGAAAATGGCTCGAGGCTCTAAGTCTCAGGGTCAATTGTCTCCACTCCAAGTCGCTTTTTTTCATGGAGAAGTGTGGAAGCATGCCAAAAAACTATCTGGCAAGGCTTAAATGAACTGCAGCTCGCTCACTAGCACTCTGGAGTTCCTTCAGACAATAGGGACTGGAGCAGTGATGCCCAGAAAGTGGCAGAACTCTCCTGGGGAGCACTGCAGATGGTGTGGTAGTGAAGGCCTAAGGGGTGTGGGAGCTGCAGCCTTGCACTGCAGCAAATTGGGATGGACTAGTGGCCTTGATGACCTGCCCTGGAGATGGAAATGGGATCATCTCCCTGCAGCTTCCCAGCTGGGCAGTTAATGTAAGGAACTTCTGGAGCTAGCAGGATGTAGCTCCTGGATGAGCAAATGCCCCGTGCCTTCCACAGCATCTTGCATTGGAATTCAGGGTGTGTTTTGGCTGAAGTTTTAGGAAAAGCTTAGGAAGGAGAGAGCACCGAGCTGAGGAGATGGGGAGAGCCAGAGTAAGGTGCAGCAGGATGCACCTTAGAGGGTGCTGAAGTAGAACAGCAGGAGAGCTGGTCACAGAAGAGTTTGGCAAGACTTACGCGGTCAGGAGTTTTGGTTGTCTCCAGAATAAGCTCAGTCCAAATTGCATTTTTAAGTCTTGTCAGGAACTATTTCTCCCACAGGTCATGTCTCTACATGTCACTGAGAAGTGCCAGGATGACATTATGTGGATCTGTCCATTTTGATCTGTCCTAGCAGCTACAGGCTGATTTTAGGGCAGTAGGGATTGAGGATGGTCGTGAAATCAAAGTTGCAATCTACACAGTGAAACCCCATTTTGTCAGTGCTTTGGAAGAGCAATCCGTGCATATGGAATATTATCGCTTTTGCATTTAGTTGCAAGGGGTTTGCAGAATGTTTTTCAGATGTCATTCAGTCCCTCACTATCTCTGAGCCAAAGGCTGAAGAAAGCTTTCCTAAAGGTTTCAAGTGAGGACAAATTATTTTTAAAGGGGATTAATCTATAACTTCAACATGTGCATTTGCGAGTGTTTGTGGGTCTGACTCAGAGCCAGTGAACTCATTAAGCTCCCTATCGGTCCCTGACCAATTATTTTAAAACTAAATTTTAACACTGTTCTATAAATATTGCTCTTTTATTTTCTGGCCCTGTGGATGTGGCAATGTTTGCTATTGAGAGGTACATCTGATAGGAGCAGTGAGTCAGACGGATTTCCTGAGGAGCAACTTCCAGAGGCAGAGGCAGCGAGTGAGGTTTCTCAATTCCCAACAATACCAATTAGATGGTCTCCTCATACAAACAGACTGCTAAAAAAAATAACTTTCACTAAAATAACTCTATGCCTCCTGCCTGGGTTTAAAATAAATCACCTTCTTCTTTAAATATGCCAAGCAAAACTCATGTGGGCATTCTGAAGAGCAAAGTTGCTAATGAGCAAGCCTGTCCTACCCGACAACTGTGGATACGTAAGATGTGTGCAGGAACTTGTAGCAAAACTGCAAAAGGGTGAGTTTCATACAGAATAAAAATGATAAGAGGTGAATAGTTTATGATTTGGAAGGCAGGTTCAGAAAGAAGTTTCTTTTCAAAGACTTGCTGATTAAACCACTGCATTCTCCTGCAAACATTTTGTGGTCCAACAGATCACTTTGCACTTATAATAATCCTTGCTTTATTAATATGCTGCATTGTTCATATATTTGGACCTAATTTTAAAAGCAAATTAAGGTTTCTAAGATGAAACTCACTGCCTGAGGCTGTATCTCAATTTGTGAAAAAAACCCAAACAACACATGAGCTAAGCTAACTGATTAAAGAAAATATTTTCCTTATGGTTGATCTAAACCCTGGGGTGCATTCCAGCATGGTGGCCTGCCCTGCCAAAGACTGCACACCTCCAGGTGTGGTTGGGGTTCTGAAGACAACGTCATTTGCTCAGTTTTGATACCATATTTTCCTGCTTAAAATGGACAAATAAGCTAGGAGGTAAAACATGCCAATTTTTAAATTATGAACAAATGACTTAACACAACAAATGCAAAGTAATGAAACAAACGCTGTGAAATCTAGTTCAAGAAGAAAGGAGTCAGAACCACAGCACATGGCTGGCTCAAGCTGCATGCCAAAGCACACAATTTTATTATGAAGCTTCAAAATAAATATTATGCTGCAAGAGTGTACTTACATCCACCTCGCCTTGGTCAATCACATAGAAGTTGTCTCCTTCATCACCTGGAAGCAAAATACAAAAGGTGATTGTTTCCTGAAGGTCTGCCAAGCTATTCAATAACTTCCTTTCCCTGCATTTAATCCTGTACATATTTGCACAGGTTTGTACACCAGATTACTTACACAGAGATTAATTTTCTGAAACATCCTTGCCTACTTGCCTTCATAAATCAAAAGTATCACTCTGATTTCTTGCTATTAATATCTTTCAATTGCATTAATTTATCTATTTTGATTGATTCAACACTTCATTTCGGTGTAAACACACAAGATAATGTAGCCTGGGGGTAATGAAGTCCTCCACAACGTGCTTCAGGCATGCAGGTAAGTTGCCAAGTGTGATAACTCTGATACAGCACAATGAGGTGTTGAATATTCCCAACAACCATAAAAATATTTTCCATCTCTAATTACTCTCAGCTAGCCTGTGCCACCCTTATGCATTCTGAGCTAGAGTTTACTTCCTGACTATCTGCAGCTAAGGAATGAAGAGTTTAATTTGAGTGCTATTTATCTACATTTAACTGTAGCACTTTGAAACCCTGGAGATCTACTGGTGTGGTTCTATAGGAGACCTCTGCATGTGTAGCAAAAGTCCTGCATCCATGAACTTATCATATACCTGCACACTCAGATGCTTTTGGAATATGGTCATCCTTTCCTTTTAGCAAAAAGGGTGAAACCTCAAATGGAGAGATGTGAATTATACAACCTTTGCAAACATAAAAGAGGAAAGATGATAGGAAGAATTACCCTGTTGTATGACTGTTTCTCCTGCAATGTGTGTGACAGGGAACATGGCATCAAAAATGTCACTGAAAAAAAAAAAAAAAAAAAGAAAAAAAAGAAGCATTTATTAATAAATCAGACCTATTTCTTATCTAGCCAGTGGACCTACCTTGGTTGTTTATTTAGCATTCATTATCAGATTTTGCAGAAAAAGAAAAGGAAAATTTTAGCTGTAACTGGAAAGTGAACCCCTGCTCGGCAAGGAATCAAAATAACTAGTTATGCACAAGCTGTGGTTTAAAACTAAGTGAGACCATGATTCAGTGCATGCTATTTTGAAAGAACTCCTGAATAATATGCATAAAGGCACTTCTTAGAGCACTGCACAAACTGGCCAGCCTGAGTGTTGCCCTGTCTAAGCAGAGAGATTTCAGAGTTTGCAGTGATGGGTCTGTGTCCCAGCAGTGACTGCCAGATGCCCAAACAGGAGCTCCCCTCCTCTGAACATCTGGCCTCCCATTTACAAGCAAAACCTGTTCCACAGTACAGAGCACACTTGGAAAGGTAGATGGCTCTGAATTAATGCAGCATAAGGGCTGGCAGGAGATTGCACTCACAGCGCAGAAGAGGCCAAACTCTGAAAGTCTCAGCAAGGGAATCTGAGCGATGCTACAGAAAGAGGGGAGCTGCAGAAGAGCCTTGTGCTCATTAATCACTGCTGGATTACACACCTTGCCATGTCTCCAACACACTGTCACATAGCCTTAAAAGGCCAGGCAGAGCAGTAGGGACGGGAACACACCCTGCACCAACACTTCGGGCAACTTGCCCAAAATCCAGTCCTTTGTTTATTGAGGGAGACAGCAGGCTCTGTGGAGCCAGGGCTTCCTTTCCCCACAGCAGATTTTGGGGAACTTATTTTCAGAAGCATGAACCTCGTGGAGACGGGCGCTCCCCACCTCTCTTCCCCTTCCTATGCATCAGTCACAAGGCCTAAAGGAAATAGCTCCCCAACTCAAACAAAAGGCAGCAAGAGGGGATTGTTAACCAGCCTCTTCCCTGGTCTGGCCTAGGAATGGTCCATCCAGGGACCACTAACAACAGCAGCAAGATGAAACACTTCAACCTGGAATGGAGCAAAGTCCTCACAATCATAACAGAGCACGAACAGTGAAGAAACCCAAAATCTTCATTGAGATTGCCAGAAGATCAGCAAACAAACCCATGAAACCTATGCTACATTTCAATGCCTTATATGGGAAATGCATATTGTAAAATCCCATTATTAGCTTATTTCCTGTTCAACTGTTCCAGACTTTATTCGGGCTCAGTTCTAGGAAATGTTTCAGTTCTAAGTTCACATTGCTCATGTCTTTCCTCTTCAGCAGTCTGAATGTTTTTGCTCAGTATCACAGCTCTGTGTCAGCACCACTTGTAGGAGAACTGGGAGATTTCAAACCAGGCACCTCCCTGCAGCACCTGCAAGGGATGCTCAGCCATGACCTATATATAACAAAATTATGTATTTTATCCCTGTTGTTTCATCAGGCCCACTCTGTGCTATTCCTACTCACATTCAGGAAACACCTCCACCACGGATACAAAGCTTGCTCTGATGCATCAAGAAGAAACCCCTCTCACCTTGCTCTGAGTACCAATGCAAAGACCTAGACTAAATTGCTTTGAGAAGTCTACGGACCAATTTTTGTGATCTTAGATGGGTTCAGCATTTCTCCATGTCAAGGGACTTCTCTGTTGGCAAAAGGTATCTGCCAGGTGCAGACAAATTTCTGGAGCTGGTCCCTGTGACACTTAAGGAAATGGGACCTGAGATTGCAGTGGGATGGGGGAAACTTCCACACTGGCAGGTGCTGGACTGGAACAGCCACCAAAGGACTTGATGTCCATGAGGCAAGTCAAGTTGTTTTTCAGCAGCTCTGAGACCTGGCAATTCCGTATGAGAGAGACTCATTTGCCTCCCTGTGGTTTCCCCTTGTCTGTGCTGGGGCACCTCAGTGAGTGCTGAGAAGAGTCCTGCAGCCTGCAGAACATTTACTGAGGAATGTGTGGCAGAGAAGAAAGTCTTCAATGTGATAGATCCAAAAATAGGTACAACACAGTGAATATCAATATCCATAGCGTTCTGCTTGAACAAACTTGGAAACCATTTGGTTTTGAATTTTTTTAATAGAAATACAGAGGAAATAACTACCCAGTTTCAACCTTTCATTCTTGTTTTAATCCTGTATTTTATTTATAACTTAACAATTTAATGTACAAACAGTGCCCAATAAATTATGTATAGCACTGCACCCTTCTCCTAAATGGTCCACATTTCAATTATATATCACCTTTTAGTTTTATCCAAAAAAACCCCAACCAACTCTTTAAAACTCACAGACTAAAACTTTCAGCGACAGTGTAATGAACCCAAAGTCTAGTAGCAGCAACAGCAGATTTACAATAACATTTTTCTATATAGCAGAATATAGGCGTAAATATTCTAGCACCCCATATATGATGGGGTGAAATCTTAATCTTATTTAAGTGAAAATTTAATATTATTAGATCAAGACTTGGTTTTTAAAAGAGACCTTTGAAGGACAAGTCATCAAACATTAGTCTGAAGTGCACAGAGACACACAAGGTACCCAAAGTAATGGTGATGTTGATTTATAACTCCAAAGTGAAACAAGGGCATGTTTTTTGATAAAAAACTTAGTGACCAATAATACCACAGCTGTCACTGACAACACATCATGATGTTTCTTTCCTACTAGGGAATTATTGTTCTTAACTGATATGGTTAGGCCAAGATCTCTTACTGCGATTAATGAGTCGTAGTGTTTCTGCTTTTGGATGCTCAATTTGAGATTCATTAAACATCCTCAGATCTCCAGTGATATGGATCAGCAGGCAGCCTCAAAGTTCCTCAGCCTACAAGTCTGGCAGCCAAGAACAGGGCCATTCAGAATCCACCAAAGAAAACCACCCTTCTGGAAATTATCATCTCCTAAAGTACCAAAATGCTTAAGGTCCTTGTATGAAATCTGCCTTTTGATTTAATTCAGACTAAGTGTAGAACACATTTGGTAATTTTTCTTATTGCCTTTACCCTCAGTGTCTGAAATAAATACAAAAATATCACAAGGATCAATATCCCAAAATACCTTGACAATCTGAAAAATGCAATAAACAGACATATCTTTCCACCTCCCCAGTAAAGGTCTGATGCTCCATATTCAGTTCCAGCTGTGTGTCCTGAGCCTGTACCACGCAGAGAAAGCAAGTTTAAACACTGAATAAGTTGAGGCTCTTGCTAAAGGCATAAACAATACAGCCAAGGCCAAAAATATGGTCTGTTGTTTTTTCCTGTACCACACACCTGTTTATGAGACATCCAAAATCATTTTCTGGCCACTACAGTAAAAAACAGCCCTTACAAACACAGTGTGCAACCATCCCACCACCAAGCACAGATTGTACCTGGGCTCTTCTACAGCTCTGCAAAAGTAGGTGGTTGTGCTTCTTGGCTTTGAAGGTTTTGTTAAATAATTAGGGCCAAACACATCCCCAGAAACCAAATTTTTTTCAAGCAGGTTTTATTCTGGCATAAACAGAAAACCAGAAAATCAGTAGTTAAGTCTTCAAATGTTGAACTACTATGATTTCATCTTCTGCCTGAGCTACAGCACCAAGAACACAGCAGCCTCTGTCTCCTGCCCCTGCACTGTTGACACCGACCGTGCTCGCAATGCTTTGTGCTCAACTGATATGGAAATGGTTTGATTTTTTGCCAGGATTTTTATGATTGTGCTGCAAGTGAGAACTGCTCAGAGGGATTTCTTTATTTTGTTGACGATGTATCGTTTGCCCTCTTTCCAGCTGACTTATTCAGGTGATGGATGAAGAAAATAGGGCAGCAGTTCTGGTGTTTAAGCTGTTGTTTCCTGAGCCTGCAACCAAGAGAGCTGCTGTGCACCCAGTGTGTCCTGGGCTCAGCAACAGCACTCAGGGGGCTCTTTCTCACCCTCTCCAGAGCAAAACTTTTGACAGGCTTTGCAACTGTTTCACAGCTTCCCTACCTCCTCCGCGAGGATCTGTATCTGGTTACTCATGGCACTTGGAGTCAGACATTTGTTCCAATAAAAAGGTATCAAGGGCAGGTTTTTGGCTTGGAAGTGCAGTTGCAGGTGGGACTGTATGTACCTGAATATCCATGCTAGCAGGACATCACTAATGTTTTCCAGGGGGAATTCTGCACATTTAATTCTTTGCAGCCTTTCAATAGTATCATTCAAAAACAAATCACAGGAAAAGATTGTGAGCAGCAGAGAACATTCAGAGAGCAGTGAACGAGTCCAACAAAGTGAAACCAAGAAATGCATTTAGACATGAAATGTCTATCCAGTCAAAAAATACCAGCTATCTTCTTAGGGAATATCAAAATTTAAAAGATTTTTTTGAAAGGGTCAAAGATATCAAAGGCTTGCGGCAAGTTTTAACACAGAAAGTGTCTTCCATTACTGTACATGGAAATGCAAACAACTGTGATCAGACCTGGAATCACAGGGGCTGATCCTCCACTCTCTGGCATCTCTGATGACTCTTGTCCACCTGGCCACGTTAAGCCAATTCCCTTCTCATGCCAAGAAGGCAAACTCCACTCAAACCAACAAGACTGCAGCTATTTAGACCAGAAAAAAAAATCTATCACAGTGACTGCAAAATAAATATGATTAAACACTTTGCTGATTTAATTCAGTAGCATTTTATAGACCCCCATTTGCCAAGAAGCAAATGCCTGGGCTAAGAGGAAGCCAGTGGAGAAGAGGGCAGGGCCAAGAGGGTTCTCTTTCCACGAGAAAAAGTGAGTGATAAAAATAAATCATCTCATCTGCTTTTACACCGAGGCTGCTTGGAGCCAACATAGGAGATAGAAAAAGATGTGCACTGTGGGTAATATAGCACCGGCAATAGGCAACTGAGAAGAAGCTTGTTAAAACAAAGCGAGAGAAAGAGAATTCCAAGCACTTTCAGAACCAGACCATGGCAATGGCCAAAATAGGGAAACTATGTAAGACAATTTATCAGTTTCACAATCAGATTTCTTTCCAGCCCTTGCTGTGCTGGATGCATTGCAGGGGAGGAAAAATGGAAGAGACAAAATGTATACGTGTTAGGCAAAAATGGAAAATACTCTTTATACCTGTAGGTTGTAATTTGTCAAGAGTTCAATCAGAACAATTTCATTGTGCAGGCAGCCTCAGAAAGCCTTCAATGTGTGTGCTATGCAGAGTTTTTTTCTTCTTTTGCTATCTCTCTTGCAAAACAGAGACAGCCCTGTGTTGTTGAGGACAGATTTAAAAGATATGGGGCTGTTCTGGAATAATTCAACAAAAGACACACAACATTTTCTGAGTGAGGCTGCCCTAGGAGGAAGATTCAAGCATTTTAAACCTTTCCTACTTACATGCTTCTAAAGTCTAGTAAACAGAGTTGATAGTAACTCCACCACCCTTCAGCTGCAGCTCTTATGTCTGGGTATTATCTGGGTACTATTTTAAGATTTCTGAGGGGGTGGTGATGGGGGATCTATGGGGTCTTCTTGTACATGTCTAAGGTTTTCTTGTGACTCATTTCCTGAAAAGACAACAACTTTCTAGCAATTGTTCTAACAACAGCTTCTCCAGCTCTGTAAGGATGAAGAGCACAAAATTCAAACCAAACTGGCTTCACTAAGTATCTGTGTAGTGACAGAATAAACACAGTGCTTTACCACTGAATAAACTGCAAGGGTCTCTGCAAGGCTCTAAGTATAAAGCTTCAATCCATAGCAATTCCTAGGAATGCTGCATGTCCTTGCTCATGTACAAAACTGAAAATACCAAGAACTATTACTAAGATTGACTGACTACTGAGAATAAAGGTAATTCATTCAGGTAAAATAGAAGATTCCCTTCTAGAGGTGTTTAAAATCAACAGCCCCAAGCTTAAAATTGCTATAATCAAATATGTGGTGTCACAGGCATGTACCTAAGAAAGAGTCAATACTGAAGCCTTAAGAACACTACCCATCTGCTTCTCTTAATTTCCTTTCCTGTTAGGACAGCAATAAATTAATTATAGCAGCAGTCAAAGCTAATAACAATTTAGAATATTTAATTACTTCATTATAATGGCTGACAGTTATTATTGCAATTAAGACATGCATTAATTTTACCATAATGACTATATAAGTCTTCAAAATTGGACATGAGAAGACATTGTGAATGGCACATTAACATTAAAGTCCATGCCTAATTCCATAACATTCATTAAGTCACAGGTCCACATAACTAACAGACATGTGAAACGGGAAGAAATAAAAATTTGTCATCTTCTATTTCTGTGAAATATTTCCATTTTCACTGTTTTATGAAGTCCTTTTATAGGTTCATTAATTATTATAGCCAATGAATGGAATACAACTTTATGAGCAGAGCATCAATTCATTCTACAGACTATACATCTACGTGCCAATGGGTCACATCATCTTCCACATGTTCACAACAGCTTTCAGGGAGAATTTCTGCAGGGATCTTCATCTGGAAAACTATCTGCCATAGACTACTGCAATAAGAGGTAAAAAAAGGGGCCAACTTTGTGGCTTAAGAATGACAAGGTCCAATCCCACACTCTACCCCACTGCTTTGGCCTCTTTTCCTCCCACCCCTCAGATGCATCACTTTATTGAAGTCACACTGCCAAGCCTTGGGTGAATGAATTGATATTTTTCCTCTGTTCACCCCTTGTTGGACAGCCTGGAGTACCATGGCCAGCTTTGGGCTCCCCCATACAAGAAACACACTGCCAAGCAGCAAATCCACAGTGTCCACCAAGATGGTCCAGGGCCCAGAGCAAGTGCAAAGAAGGTAGGAGAACTGTCTGGCCTCTTCTGAAACCACAGTCAAGGAGATTTTATTGCTGTTAAGACAAGAGGCACAAATGGGAACAGAGGAAATGACCACCCGATATAAAGAAACAAGAAATCTCTATGACGGTGGTCAAGCACTGGAAGAGGGATCCGGGGAAGGGGATTGTTTCCCAGCTGGGCAAGGCTCTGGGTCAGAGCAGCCAGTCCTGAGCAGATCAGCACTGAGTGGGAGGCTGGAGCAGGGATGTCTGGAAGCCCCGTCCCCCTGCCAGAAGCCCAGGGCTTGGCACAGAGCTTCTCCCAGTGGGAGGGATGAGGTGGTGGTGGGCCCAGCCACAGCCACGGGGGAGGCAGGGCAGTGTGAGTCAGGAGGCCAGCTGGAGAAAATCCCCTGCCTAATGCACGGAAAATCTGCTCTCTGTGTGCTGGTGTAGGAACAGCTGCCCTTCTGCAGGAGTAACTGCAAGGAGGCTCCATCCCAGCTTCCCATCGCCGACACCGCTGCCCAGCAGCAAAGGACTGCATTGGAAACTGGGTAATATGATTTGGGGAGGGGTGGAGGGAGGAAAAACAGTTTGATGGAACTGAATATTCCCGTGGAAAACAGCTGATGTCATTTGCCATTTAAAATGTTTTAAAAGTTTTGAAACTGTCTAATTGTCCTACTGTGATATCTTCAGAGGATCTACTTTTCACTATGACATTACTTCAGTAATGACTTATTAGTCAAAATCAAAATAAGGCATTGTTGAAAATGTTGTTTCAATTGAACAATTATATTTCTTTTCTTCTGTGTGTGAGCATTCTCTAGATTTTCATCTTGGAACTGAGATTCAAGACGAGGAAGGAATTTAAATGCCAAAAGAAAAACACACAAAAAAATAGTAGAGAAACCTGGGTCAATAAAATACACTTTCTACTTGCTTATGATGTACAAATACATTTATACAGATATAGAGAAACATACCAGGCTCTACGGGCTTCTTCCTGGTTTAGTAGGTACAGTAGAGTGAATAGGAAGTCTTTCCTTTGCCAGCAGGTACCAGACTAATGCAGAGACAGACATTTATGGAGATTATGTGCTGTAAGAGCACAGCATTCCTGCAAGAATACTTCATTGAAGCTTTTGTTTTGAGAAAGCTCCAAATACATCATATTTGCAGCATGAAAGGTCACTGTAACAATGTCAAAGGTGTGATTTGTATGCATTGGCACCGCAGAAGTGACCCAGGCAAAGGCTCAGCACAATGACAAACCATGTGCTTCAAAGTGGGCCAAATTCACCAATGGTGTCACTGAAATGAGGTTGATGTATTTGAGCTGACTAAAGAGAAGGATGGCCCTTTAAGTCCCACATGAGTATATGATTTACATTTTCTCCACAATTGTCATTTTCTCAAAATTCTGGAAAAGCAATGGAGGACACCACATTGAAAAAAGAAAGTGTTTTAAACTAATAGTTGAAAGAATAAGCATTTTAACTTAGTAACTGAAAGAAAATTGCTTCTGCTGGGACTGAAACACATCGTAAGAATAATTATCATCCCCAAAACAAGTCTCTTTTGTCATTAATATGAAGCACATTCCACCAGTGATAAAGGGTGACCACAACAAAGTCCCCATATTTGAGCAATTTATTCCTTACGGTGCTTTTAAATCCTTTCACTCTTTAATTTCAAGCTCCCTCTTCTGGACTATCCCAATGAAGCTGGAGAGGCACTGCGCACTTCTCATCCTTACTTCAGGAATCAGGTAAGGCAGATGAAGAAGCCCTCGGCAAAAGGCACTGACACAGATCTCTGATCACTGTGTCCCAATTCCATAGTTACTACAGCTGAAGTCCTCTGAAAATACAGTAGTATAAGCTGAGATTTAAAGAGCTCCCAGAGGGTTCCAATGGGAAATGCACATTATGCAATCTCTTGGAGTAGATGATAGAGGAGATGTCCCTCAACATAGGAACAAGGAACACATATCCCTAGGGATATCCCTATATAGCAACACAGGACATTATCTGCAATAATAAACTGTAATAAATTGCATTGCACACATACAATATGAACAAATCCATACTGTAGATTACCTTACATTCACATGATGCAGTGAAGAGCAATACCTCCTCACCAACAGTAACAGCACTTTTTGGTTTGTTTTTCAGATTGAGATGGATGACATTCTTTTATGAAAATGAAAAAATATATATTTGTTTTTCTGCAACCCTGTGATTCACAAATTTTTGCTAGAGAAAGTTTTATTCTAAAAATTCACTCAATTTGCCTATTCAGAGAATGTCTACACACAAACTGATGTGGTTGTTGAACTTGGACATGAACATCATATTAAACTTTTTTTTTTTTTCACTCTGTGAAGGAATCACTTCTAACAGTTTTCTATAAATATAGAAAAAAATAAATTGTATTTGATGATTACAATTGTGCCTTCCAATCATATGCTTACTGCTCCTATGCGCTATTTTACTGACCATATCTTGTGCACCCAGAAGAAAGGCTTGAGTGCCACAAGACAGCACCTCTGCCTGGCAACTGTATCAACACAAAAATGAATAGGGATTATTAATTATGAGACTGAAACCTTTACCCTTTGTGCCTTGTGGCCCTTGCCATTAGCATAAAAATCAGAATACTCCAAGAACACTAAAGATGCTAAAGAATAACACGATGCTGAAGAACGACAAGATGCTCAATAAATGCACTTGGGAGGAGAAGGGGAGTTTGTTCACATGAGGTACTTCAGTACATCAGGAAACTCCTGGGGTAATCCTGATAATATATGTATTAATATAAAGTGCTACTGGAAAAACTTGGGAGCGCTGAGAGACTGAAAGCCAAGGCTCTGCAGAGTTGTAGCTCCGAGTCACTCAGCGTGTGCTGCAACTAATCAAGCAGTGTTTGACACGCGTCTCCTCTGGCTGACAAGCTCGTACCATACGGCTGCAGCCATCTCCCACATCTTGCTTAATTAATTTCCACCCTTGTTGTGTGCTCCCACACCTGGAGATATCAAACAGCTGCGTATAATAAAAACACTTTAACCGGTGTTAGCGGGGAGGATTCAATTTAGTTTGTAATTGGATCGGTAAATGAAATCATTATAAAATAGCTGATAAAGGTTCTCTAGAATGAGTCAGAATGATTTTTTTTTGAAGTGTGTAAACCCAGTGTTAAAGAGCTGATGAATAAAATTCACATGTGACACAAAACCACATGTCCACAAGCACTTGGTTTTCTATTTGCATATCTATTATAGCTTACAGACATGTGCAAACTCATACACCCACACGTTTTCCTTATGTTTTCCCTAAGTTCATCTTTACTCCCCTTCATCTGTGATTCACAGCATTTCCGAGATAGAATCTTCTACAATAAAACGAACTAGAGATAAAATTTCCCCAGACAATAAATACTTCTTTTGTAGAAGTTTTTAGTGAACTATCGCAATTAAGCAGCTTCATTTTTTACAGCTCCACTAATTCAAAGGAGAAGAAAATAGAGATTGATTAGATCAGATGATACATGCATGTTTTCTTAAGTGGTCTGTTTGCAGGGTTCCGAAGGAAGGGGTGTTTTTTAAGCATGAAAAGTTTAAATCTACAGATGCACAAACAGACCTAAGGGTGCACTTTCTTCATACCTATGGAAATAAATTCAGAGGCTGTTACACTGCTTCATTCCATCTTTCTTATTCTCTTTCTGAGTCTTCACTAACCACTACAATGGACATCAAAGACATCTTGGAGAGACCCAGCAATATCCCTGGCAGCAACACCTGCTCCTTCCAGCCTCCCAGCACTCATTCCCCAGCAGTTCACGGTGTTTCTAAACCCTGCCCAGCAAACACTGCACTAACCTCTTTCTTCCGCATTCTGCTGCAAACATTACAGAAATCACGAGTGCCCAGCGTTAAATTCTGCAATGTAACGAGCACGGCTCTGCTTTTATCTTTCCACAGCGATAGCAGATCTGGAAATCTCAGCTATGCTGGGCTTTCATTAGCATAGCTGGGATGGGAGAGGGGGGAATAGCAGTGCTGTATATGCTTTCCTGCATATCTGCAGGACATTTTTGAAATGCCTGGTTGAAAGGGAACATGAAGAATTCACCGGGCAGGCTGGTGGATCAGTATTAAGGCAGACACTGGTCACTCCAGTCCAAACCTTCAAACACCTTTGCTTGGCTCTGCTAACTCCATGTCTGTTTTCATGCCGGTGTAATTTTTCAACAATTTCTCAGCAGGAAGAATTCTATTTTATGGCATTAAATAAACCAGGACAAACTCAGCCCCAAAACAAATTGCAAAAAGACTCGCAGCAGTACATTATCACACGACTCATGTTGCTTCCTCCCAACTAAATAACCCTCCCGGTTTACAGATTTCTGTTTAATTTGGCCTCTGGCATGACAGCAAGGAATTTTTTGCCCATTTACACAACTCTATGAATCAAAGGTTGACAACAATAAGCTGCTCTTCAGTCTGACTTGGAGGCATGCACCGAAAACCAGCCAAGTGCTGTACTTGCTCTATCAGGTCTCTTGCATGAACCAGCTACGATATGGCCTGTAGCACACACATCCCTCTGGAAAAAAAAATGCTTCACGGTTCCTTCCCTCAAAGATTTGATGTATCAGCAGCTATAATTGCTCTGAGTCTTGAATGCTGGCTGTGTTTGCTGCTGTGAACTGCTCCAACACCAGCACCTTGAAATAACTCTGTACGTAAGCTGAGAACTGATTTAGGTTAGGTTTAAAAAACAGCCTTAAAAAATAGAAGATTTTGCTGTTTAAGGGACCTATCTCCACTGGTTTAAATATATTTTTTTAATGCAGGGCAAGCAGGCTTTATCTTTATCTTTACGAAATTCCAAAATACAATAAAGAAATGCAGCAGAAATTTCTATACTAAAGCCCACTTAAAAATAAATCCAATTAAAGGGAATAAATAGGACAAGAGAACAACTAATTCCTTGTCTTTGCTTCTCTTCAAGGAATATTCATACAAATCCCTGACCTGACATTTATGCCGTTTCATGTGACGGGGATCAGAAGTCTCCACAGCGCAATGTTTTTAAACCATTTACCGCAGCAGCACCTTTATAACAGATAATAGAAACCTCTCCACATGCACTGAACATTTTCTATAGGCTCACAAAGGGTCTCACCCTGCAAGCTTTTATCCACGTGAACAGTCAGCACTCTAAGTTGGAATAAAAGGAGCAATTTAATGAAAAGGGGGTGGTAGAATCAGGAATTTGGAGTGAGAACATTCTGGGATGAAGAACATCTCTCTTATCTGTGCTGGTGAAGCGGTTTGTAACCATGAGTATTACATATGTGCTTTGTGGTGCAGTAATAATGATAACAAGGAAAATTCTGAGCTCAGTGCCTGAATTAAGCAACCATCCTGGAGCCTTCAGGCTCCTTTGTTTTAAAGAGAGGTTTTCACAACTCCTGGACCCACATCATAGGCTTCTTTGCATGCTCCTGAGGTCAGGGGAGGTGGGAATAGGTCATAAGCCTTTAGACTCCACTTTGCATCTCACTTTTTAAGGGGAGGACATCAGGAGGGACCCACCCATGGCTGAATGACTGGAGATAACATTCGAATGCAATGCTCATGCCTAAGTATACATGGCAGGAAAGGGCAATGCCTCTGTGTGTTTGGAGAGATTCATAAAGCAACTCCTTTGGGATACTTCAGTTTGAATCTAGGCTGAGATGTTATCACACCAAATCAAATGTAGTTATAAAGGAAAACTTTAATACAGTCACTGCAGAGAAATTTCACTTGGTGAGGGTCAAGAGAGAAGGGAGTTGGAAGGAGGCACAAAGTGTTTCTTAAACGGAGGAGATCAAGATGGCAGGAGATAAAAAGGTCAGACTAGGTGGTCTAAAGGTCCCTGTTAACCCTAAACTCAGTGACAGATAAAGAAAAGCAAACACTTGATCTCAGAAAGATTTTCTCCTACAAAGAAAGTCTTGGAAAAAGCCCAGAGAAGAGGCAGCAATCAAAGCAACGCTTATACCCTGGTAGTAGGTAAATAGGTGGTGACCCACCCAAACATACACGGGTGCTGTGGGCCACCTCCCTCTCCACTGGAGGCAGCACTCACATTCCTGAGATTCTCCTCAGAAAACGCACCTCACACTTTCTGCAACAGCTCAATGGTAATAAAAGAGGTTATTTAAAAAAAAATGCTAAATGAGCAAACATCTGAAAAATAAACTACCAATGTGCCATAGGATTTGTGACACCGAGTTGACTTTAAAAAATAGACTAATACATGCAAAGGTCACTAAAATATTTATATTAATGATGGAGCTGAACACTAAGCAGATAATGACTTCTGTTAAGGTGAACCTCAAGATTTATTGGCCTAAGAAGTGAACATTGACTGACATAAATCCAAGGTCAATATTTACCACCAAGGACAATAAATCTTGGTGGCCAATGAAACATGAAATGAATAAATATATATGTATATATACACTCATAGACAAAAGTCTATCTACAGATATTTACACAAATTCCTACGAAGAATGATCATCAACTTCATTTTTTACACCATGTTTTCTTAATTATGTGAGAAAGAACCAATGGACAATTAAAGGCTAGTGTTAAGAGGCATCAATTGGTGTATGTCAGCAGAGGTGATATCTTAGGGTGACATTTCTGCTTCTCCAAGTGACTCTCAGTACCCACTGAGCCAGGTAAAGGTTTCTCAGACACAAAGGGATTTCAAACTACCTGCCTTATTTCCATCTTGGCTTGAGAACCCTTGCTTCTAACTCAAGAAGCAGAATTACATGCAGCAAAGTAGTCTGGATATTTTTCAAGCTCTGGACTTATCAGCCAGAAAGATTTCTGATGGAGCACCTCTGAATTCAATGTTCCTTCATGTAAGGTCAAGTTTCTTCCCATGTGAGACAAGCACAGGAGGGGAACACCTGGATATTCTGCAAGTGTTTTAACAAGTAGCACTTTTACTGTATTTGTGGTCAGTTTTGTATGAGTTAAGAACAAAGATGTATCAATCAAACTGAGCTAAATAAATAAATAAGATCGTTGGATGACTTTCAGAGTTATAGGCTTTTTCCTTGAACTAGAAAAGCAAATAAATTAAACAGGGGTGCTGACAAAAGTAGACCTTCTTCCTCCAAACATTATACAAGATCTAAGCCAAAAGGAAACAGATGACTTTGTGTGTTTGTAGGAAGTGATTAGAGAAGATAGAACTTAATTTATTAAGATGGGAGATGGTGATTCTTTTGTTGACTTTTCAGGTCAAGTGTTAAAACCTTCTGCAAATAAGGCAGTAGATACACTACAACTGAGCCTTAGTGGTTCAGGAGACGAGGCTTTTCGATACTCGAGGGTTTTTTTGTTCTTTGAACAATTGTTTTGGAAAGCCAAGTGAGAGACATTTGCAGTCCTTGCCTGTGCTTCCTGGTGGCCTCTCCCCTGCCAACTGCACCAGTCTGGTTTGGACCAACCTACACTTACCATCCCAACACAGGACACTGCCCAAAGCCAACAAGGGCAGCTCTCACATGACTTCTGAATTTCTTCCTATGGGCACAAGGGATGACAGGACAGGCTAAAAAGAATTTAAAAAAAAATAAATAAAAAGAATGTAAGAAAAGACAGAACAAAGTGATCTAAAAAAAAAAAATATTTCATTTATCTGCCAGCCCGACAAGTCTCTTGAAGGAATGTGGTGCTGTGCAGGCAGTGATGGCCACTGGATTTGCAGGAAGAGCAATTAGAAACACTGGGCAGGAAAAGGCCTGTTAGCACTCTTACCTTTAACTTAATCTTTAATCTCCTCCTATGCCTCCAACTTGTCACCACAGGCATTAATCACCTTGCAGGTCTTATAGCCAGCTCAGGCTCATTTATGTTATTTGTTTTAATGGCCTCTCTCATGCCATCAGTGTTGGGCAATGGGTATATAGTTCTGCCCTTATTTCCTGCTGGCTGCTTTGGTCCATCCATGTGGTTTATTTTTACACAGGTTTCCTAAGGCTCCAGTGAAGCCACAGGTTTCAGTGATCGTATCACAGTTGACCTCTACAAAGAGTACTCCAAAATAATCCATGAAATATTATTGCTTCAAATATTTTAGAAGCCTCTGAACTCTCATTAACATGAGCACTTTGTATTTCACTGAATTTCATTAATGTTCTTAGTAATTCAAGGAAGAGCAGAACGGCTGCACTCTTAAGCAGGATTTATTTCTTAGCTTGCAAAGAAAGGAAAAGCGATTTTCAACTCTACAAAAATTGGAACGTGAAAGATAATAAACTGACAAGCAAAAGACAAAATGTCTTTGTACTCTGACTTCTAAATCCAGATGAGATCGCAGGCTAAGTGTTCTCTCGACAGACAAAACCGCTATATAAAACTTATAGCCAGAATTTTCAAAATTAAAAGCCAAAACTCCACATTTATGGGTTTTCAGAAGAACTGATAATTTCAGAACAGTCCTATTCAGGAAAAATATGATGCCAAAATAGACTCAATTAATAAGCACAATTTTGAAAAGCTCAGCAAAAGGACTGCTGTCTCCTTTGAGCAGAATCTGTGTCCAGAACAGGCAGATCTTGTTTCTTGCAAACTACTCCTGAGAGGATGCTCTAAAAAGGACTGACAGTGAACAGTGATAACAATTACAGTATTCAGAATATTTACATTTAATGGCACTTTGAAATAGTGCCCAAAAGTTCTTTTGGTTACTGTGAAAATCCCACTATGAGTTCTTAATGGAGTACCATATATATTTTATATGGTGAACTCATTTATATGCTGGAACATTTTATATGGTTATTATTTCACAGCATGCAAAATTATGAGGAAGCAACGAGGAAAGTTTTGGAAGAGATTTTAAGAGAAGTAGTGACTCAGTGACCTGCTCGGAGAAAAAAAAAAGGAAAAGCATAAACATGTTTCAGTTTCATTTGTTGCAATTAGAAAAGTCTAAATATACTGTCCATTTCACCAGCATTTTGAAGGGGAGAAAGCCTAGTTGTTAATTTTCATGCAATTGAAAATTAAATTCGTCAGACATCCCACAATCTGAAATTCTCATTGAGAAAGGCTCAGGAAAGTACATTTTTCCTGATGTGAAATCAGGACTGCAGTGTGGATGCCTGACCTTTTGTTAATTAACTCAGAAAAGACTGAGCTAAAAGGCACTTTGTTTATCATCTTTGATGTCTATGGATTGATGTCACCCCAAGGTAACCCGGGCAGCCACAGATTCACCATTAGTCCAACCTTAGTAATATAAGGCTTGAAAACAAATTTTTGAGTCAAGAATAATGAAAGTCAGAGAGGCAATTGAAAAATGAGACACGGTGCAATATCTGCTTTCTCCCTTTATTTGATAACTGATATTCTAGACAAGATAAATCAATCAATTCTTCAAGCAAGCAGGTTCAGTGCTGAGGTAAACTGCTGGTTAAAATGGGAAAGTTGATTAGGAAGAAGAACCATAATGTCTTTTAGGCAATAATTTGAGGTAGATTAACAACAGTTGATATTGGAAGTGGAAGAACAAGCCAGAGGTAATCTCATTAAGAATGTGTCAAGGCCCAGTCCTAAGAAGTGGAGATGTTGTGTTCAGAGGGATTGCACAGAAGATGCTTTTGATGACTGAAGTAATAAAGTTGGATTGAAATTCAGTAATCTAACATGAAAGACCATGGATGTTGAAGTTACAACACCAATTTCTACTTTAATGTGAATTCATTAAACCACTGGATAACTGTAAGCCACCCTTTTAACCCTTGGGAAAAAGGCAAAACCAAACCATATCAGTATAAACTGGGTCATTTTCAAGTGAGTAAGGAAGAGTTAATGCCATTGTAAAAAGCATTTTTGTAAATTATCACTTCAATCCTGTGCACAATTCTAACCAACCAAGAAACAAAGTAACACGATGCATTTGATGCAAAAAAGATGCAGAAAGAGGTATTCTGGGGCAATAAGGGCAATGGAGAGCCTATCTTTTAGAAAAGAAGAAAAGAGTATTAACCATTTACAGCATAAAGATAAGTAAAGTACAGATACAATTTTACGTACATAGAGAGAGGCAAGGGTAAGGGTGAACAACAGAGTTGAAAAAGTAATAGACAATGAAGCCATGAAAAAATAAACATACAAACATTTAATGTGGAAGTGAGATGCTCTCTTGCCATGGGGACAGTAGTGTTGTGTACAGCCCAATAAACTGGAGAAAATAAAAACATCTTCATTTAGGTTATATGAGGGATCATATGACTTGGTTTTCTACAGTATCAGATGGCTGAACTCAGTGATTCAAGAGAATCCTTTCAGACTGCATTTCCAAGGACAAGCAAAAAGATGTTTCCTAGCAGGGCTACAAAGAGTAAAACAGGGGCAGAATCACTGTCAGAGTAGACGCACTGATTTCTGCAGCCTGTTCTTGTAACTGAGACAAAATAGCTGGAAACCTCATCAGACTTGTTCCTCTCAACATTTTAAAAGATGAGAGGCAGTGCCAAACACTCAAAACAATAACGTCTTGCCTTTATAAACAACCTTTAGTATCACTGGATATAAACCAGAGCCTTGGACATCTGCTGAGCATGCCTATTGGATTGGCATCAGTGCTCTCCCCCTGGCTCGCATGGAAGGTGACGGGGTCAGGAATGAGACATCTTGTTCTTCAAAAACAATCTTCCCATTCTGCCACTGGTAGCTTTCAGAATCCACCTCCCATCTAGCCGAAGCCTGCTTGATTTTGCCTGCTTTAGGAGTTTTTCAAGCATCCTCCAGATGCCAATTAGAGCTGGTGAATCCGGATAATTTCATGTGCTGTGCAGAATTCCCAACTGTCAGGAGCTGTGTGGAGCTCAGGCTCTTGGCATAGCCATGGGTAATGCTGTATGTCCTGGTACATACTGGGAGCAGATTTTCTGGGACTGCTTGTAAAGAATTTCATTATTACAGATATAGCTTGGGACTGACTTTCCCCCAAACATCCTTTCTCAGCCTTTAATCTATGTGCTAATAAATGTTATTTTTACACTTCTCTAGCCCTCTCCGTATTTTGGACATTCCCACCAGAGATGCAGACAGTCTTTATCCAGACAAACACGCTGGATGGGCAGAGGGTGACAGTAACTGGGAAAGGTGAATACCAGTGGGACAGCAAGAAAAAAGGTACAAGCCCCAAATAATGCTATCATTCCCGTAACTTCTGAATTTTCCCCCCATTCTTCTACCCTTGCAAGGAGACAATCCTGCTTGGCATAGGCCAGTGTCATGCTGGATGAGATACAGAACAAACCAGTGCCACATGCCACAAAGTGTTTCTTCAGCTTCAAGTAACGGGATGATTAAACCAAAACAGAGTTGTAGACAAACACAGCAACTGGTAAAGGCACTGGGTGATTCAACCAAGTCCAGAGGGAAGGCAGATGTTTGGGTACTGGAATAAGTAGCGTGAGATCATTAACACCCAGCTGGTGGATTACAAGAAAGGCAAAGGAAATCTCTGAGGTCTCTTGTTTCTTCCTTTCACCGGTCTAAAGGCTGGACAGAAATACGGGCATGTGTAGGGGAGTGTGAGCTATTTTACCAAAACATTTCATCCATCCCTAAATATGGTCACAAGATTTTAGATACTTGGCGTACTCTTAAACAGTAAGATTCTGAATTATCTCCAACTGTGTAGGCTGTAAAAGAAAATGCATAAACCAGCAATCCTGCAAACTCCCTAGAAACATATTCCCTGCCAGCTTTTTCCCTGTAGCTGTTATATTAATCAGTGTCTTAAGGAATTAGAATGCCCTGTGATTATATCTCTTTCAAACCTAATAAGCAATGCTTTGCAATTAACTTCAACTCACTCTCCTTAATGTCATTATCTATCATCTAGAGCTTTGAAATTCACCAAAGAAAAATGCCAAAATTATGGCTCCATGTATATATGGGCTACATTTTCCTTTCAGCGAGCAGCAAACAGCAGTATTTCAGTGGCATCTTGGTTACTCTCTTAAGATTTCTAACCCAAATGGAAAAAATGTGAAAAGACCAGCTGTTCTCAAAAATATTGCCAGAAAAACATATTCAGGGGATTTTGCCTGAATCGGAACTCAAACCATTTTCCAGATTCTGGCCCTGACCCAACACTCAAGAGATCAGCCCAGATTTCAGCCTTCAGTTTTGTATCTTATCAGATAATCATATACAAGTTCATCTCTCAAAGCAACTTAGGTGCACATGTGTGGAAGTGTGAGCGTACACACAGCGAGCGTGACACTGGGGTGTAGTCAATGGATTTTATTTCTGTACTTGTAAATTTATATAGTCTCACAGAAACATCTCTCCTTGTCTGCCATATGAAAGTGTTATATATATATGGAATGAATGGTATAAGGTATTATCAACATAAATTTGGAATAGTCAAGTTGCTTATAAACAGGCTTTTCAATATCAGATTTTAATTGACGAATGTTGATAAAAATGGAATTTATATTTCCTTTCAAGACTAATAGGCTAGAATTTTATTTTTTTTTCTGAAATCGAACAGATGCCAGAAATAAATCAGAAATTGCAAAGTGGAAGAGAGCTCTGAGGCAGAGGGCTGAGGGCCGGGAGAAGGAGAAAAGTGGAAAATTACCAGAATGTAAACCCAATGCATTTAAGAGAGAAAGACAGAGTGGCATCACTGTGGATTCCACAGAAATAGAAATAGGAAGAGAATGCAAGTTGACCAGAAAGTATAATCAGTATTGTAAGTCAGGAACTAAAAGTGTTATCTGAGTTAAATCCTGAGTTTTCAATGAAAATAACTGCAATATGTACCAGCAACAAATCTCCGAGTGCAATAGATGTATATTTTTTAGAGCAATGTACAGAGCAAACATGAGTGAGTCTTCTCTTATCTTTCATTTGCATTTCGGAAAACTGTTACGAAGTTGCCTTAATATGTGACTTTTAATTATGCTGATTTTTCATGCCTCTGTGACTAGAAAGCTGGGTCACTACCAAGAGGCTGAATTTGGGAGTAAAGGACTAAAAAACACTACAAAAACTAAAAGAAAACTTGGAAATTTTCAAAAATGACAATTAGAAAAATAAACTGGTTTAAAAGTCATACACTTGTAATCTATGCAATTTTGCACTGATGCAATATCATTCTCCTGCATATTATATCAACAAAAATAAGGAGAGGAAAAAATCAGATGAGAAAACATTAATTTAAACACATTAGAAATATACTTTATGTGAGACTTCAAGCAACTATGAAAGGCAGCCAAGTTTAAACCACTCCTAGAACTTGTAAAAACTAATTAGTGACTTTCTGATTGAGTTAGTTTTACAAAAGAGCTCTCTAAGAGCATGATTTAATTCTCTCCTACCAATATTTTCTGTTGTTTCGCTCCCAGTCGACAGCTCCTTTACTTTGGCCGCCAATTTAATATCTATTAATCCTCCTTCCTGTAGCAGCTCCCACTGATGTCCACTGAGCTCCTCCAGTTTATAAGAGCTTGTTTGCAGAGATCCACTTTCAGGATGAGATATTCACTTTGCAATTTTGTTCATGAACCACAGTGGCAAAGGACGTCCAGAAAGTGTTCAACATAGATAATGGTTCCTTACCCTTCTTAATAAAAAGCCCAGAGCACAACAGCCAAAGAGCACCTTTTAAGAATCAACTATTATTAAAATAAATATACATCACAAAGCTTGCCATTGTTTGCTTTTCACTGCTGTTCATCCTTCCTACTGGTCTTCTGCACAGAGTTTCTATCCAGCTGCAGATCAGATTCTGTAGCTGGATTCTCCCTTGTCCTGAGACTTAACACAGTTAGATGTCATTAATAAGTATTGATATACATCCATAAGGATCTTCTACTTCTACCTAAATCTTCTATCTGATCCATTAGCAGCAGTTAACTGAGGACTAAACCATCTATGTTCGAGGGACTGGAGGAGTTCAACACTGCTGAAAACACCTTAAGCCTTAGAGAAGGAAGAAGTGCAGTGGCATCTCCAAGTGGAGCTAACAATTTATCTTGAATCTAATCAGCCAGTAAGAGAAGCCACTCCGCTGTGTGGGACTGTGGTGATGCTGCAGTGCTCCCACCCCTGCAGCAACAAATGGTACCCTGAGCCCTCCTTCAGCCCTGCTCCCCTGAGGACACACAGCCTGGTGTCTCAGCACTGAACCTCACATCTTCTCACCCAAAGGGTTGCTATTCCCTCCCTTACTTCACACTCCACGCATTTTCACATGTGTAAAGGGAAAGCAGCTGTGCTGTATTTTTATCTTAACTAGTTGAAAGGAAGAGCAAAGGAAGCTAAAATCAGAAGTATTATTTTGCACTATTGAGCATATTAATGACGCCTTTCCAACCTCATCAACATTCCCATCAAAACTAACATGTTAATTTATATTCTTCATATAGTACTAATTATGTGTTCAGCAGCATGATGGGATGTACAAGGAGCTATCTCAGTATAAGAGATGAAAACATAATGTTCTGATTCTGACCTCGTGATGATATACATAATTAATTACTCCAAAGAACACTGATTATAATAGGACTAAAACATGGTCCTGAGAGTTGATTTAAAGATCATGTAATTATAAAAAGATGCTAAATAATTTTATTTAGAGGTGGTGCCAGTGATGCAAAGTTCATTTGAAAAAGGCAGAGCAGTAAGGCAATTCTGACTCTATAACCCTTCAGCATTGCAAAGAGCTATGAAGAAATACTGCTATGAGCATTACTACTGTTTTTTCCATCCTGTTCTTCAACTCTACCTCCAACTGAAGTACTTATCTAATCAAATGCACAGATATATCAACTAATGCATTAAGGAAATTACACATATTACAAGAGAATTATACAGAAATTCTTTCCTATGAGGGTTTTGAGGCACTGGAACAGGTTGCTCAGAGAAGTTGTGGCTGCCCCACTCCTGGAAGCGTTTAAAAGCAGATTGGGTGGTCTGTGAAGGAGCCTGGTCTAGTTGAGGGTGTCTCTGGCCATGGCAGGGAGGTTGGATAAAAATGGTACTTAAGGTCCCTGTGATTCTATGGTACACATTATTTCCATATAGTAAGGACAAAAAAGGTTCAAAATAATGATCTACCAATTTTTCATACTAAAGAACAGGCTGAATTCCATGCAATGTCTTGTACTGTCACATTGTCTGGAAGTTTCAGCAATATTTAGCTAAGAAAATTTAAAAAAGCTGTACTCCATAGATGTGTGTTATCTCCTTCAGCTCCAGTGGAGGCCACCCAGTGGCAGCTACAGCAGCAGAAGGCTTTCTCTGAGTACCTACAGTTCTTTATAAAAGGATCTGTGAATAGAATAGAGTGGAAAGAGGGTTCCTATGTCTTATTGCTTTAGCTTTGACTTCCTCTTTCAGACTACGAGGCAGCAATTTTGCAGCTGCTGTTAAGAGACAGCTCTCCAAGAGCATCAGGGATGTCCAGCTTCCAAGGAGCTCTCACACACTGCAGTGCTGCTCTGACAATACATGGGGTTTGCAGTAGCATTCACGTCCTTTGGAACTTCTCTTTTCCCACAGCACAAAATGCCTTTTCTCTCTCACAATGCAGCACCTCCACAGAAAGATTTACATCCACACAGTATTCTCAGGAGTTTTACCATAAATACCTATTTTGACAACTTTAAGCCTAGCCAGCTTGAAAATTCAGCTAAAGTGCTTTTAAGAAGTACTGCTGGTATATAATACATCATGTGGGGTTAGCTGAGATAAAGGTTTAATTAATAGCACACTTAAGAAATTCTATAAGATGGGTGCAGATTCAAAATATCTATGAGACTCACCTATAATCTCACCTGTGTAAATAATATGAACAGCCACTGAGACATGTGCAGCAATTCCAGTGTTAAACAAGATCAGCATCAAGACCACTGAAGATTTTGCAGCCACAAAACTACACTGCTAAAAGGGTTTTCATAGTCAGTTGTAACACACTGTAGGAGCCAACAGGTAGAAGAGGTAAGACAAAGCAGTGAGAAAGGTCTGTGAGAGATAACACCTTTCTTGTGGGAGTTTATGTCTTGCTTTACACAAATCCCTCTCCTGTTCAAACAGACTTCTGTTTACACACTGAAGTATAGGGCTTCATCTTTTCACACACAATAAAAATTTCAACTAATTTGTATACTTGTGGCAATCTCAATTTTAGCCTCCAGGGGTTCGGGTTAGAAAGCACGTTTTTTACTGCTTTGTTACTTCATACCTCTCCTTTTTAATAACCTTGATCACAGTGACCCCAGGTGGCAGATACAACCACGGCTGTTCTCAGGAGCTGAGCCAGACCTTCCTATTCCATCACGATGCAGAGAAGTCCCTGTACCCAAACTGAGAGTCCCCAGAATCAGTCCAGGGCAGCTCAGTCGCTGCCACGGGACTGGGAAGGGCTCATTTCAAGCAGGTCAATAAAAGCCCTTGCGGGACAGAGCAATCAATAGGACTTAAAGTTTTCACCTCAGAACCTCCACTCCCCATTTATTCATGGAGGTTTCTCTAATAAGTCTTCAACTTTGCTTGAGTCCAGCAGCACAAACATCTGTGCTTGGGCTGATTCTGGTTGCTGGGAAGCCCCGTGAGGTACCTGGCACAGATCCTTGTGCTGCCACAGACAGGCAGGTGCTTTGCACTCGACCACTGAGGCAGTTCTGTACGACCAGCCTGCCCTGCAGGCATGCACCAAGCTGCTTATCAAAATGAGACACAAACCTAAATACAAAAAAAAAAAAAAAAAAAAAAAAACATTAAATATTCTCCAACACCTTGATTTTAATTGATCTTAGGCACTTTAATGCTGTTCTCCAAGCCTCAGCCGCCCCACTTTGCTGCTCAAGCTGCCTCAAGAGCTCCCTGGTTTTTCTCTTTATACTGCCTGGAAAAATGTCAGCTGTGAGAAGTTTGCCTTTTGTGACCCACCATGTAAGACAGCACAAATAAAAGCACTACCAAGGCAAACCACAAAATTGACAGTGAGTAGACAACTCCTGGTAGCTTTTCCATCTTTAAAAACCTGTGTTATTTCATAGGTATGAGGGATCAGTGAGTCACCCTTGTCCCAGTGCAAGCCACACCACAGCCAGAGCAGCAGGAAGGCTTTGCTCAGAGCCTGTGTTCCAGAAGAGAGCAGTTGATGCAAACAAATCAATTGAAGTCTGAAGGGAGGTTTTTCAAGCTCCTCACCAGAAGAAAAGCTGCCCGATGCTATTTATTACACGGTACTTTAATTTGTATCAATCAGCCATCGTGTACAACATTAATTTTAACTTCACACGTGTGAATTTTAACCCTCAGCCAAAGCAGCTCTGAGGGAAGGAAGGACATGGCACGCCCATGCCTTTCCCATGAGGCTGCTCCCCGATTGTTGAAGAGCTCCCTAATGGCAATGAAAGTATCCTGCCATTGCCAGAGGGTGTCACTACGGCACTGGAGCAGAGCAACAAAACAAAAGAGATAAACAAGAGATGTGGAGAAACTTAGTAGAAATGAGCTCTGTGTAACCTTCCCATAAAATGTTCATTATCTCACCCCTGAGCTTTAAGAACACGGCTCTGGAATCTGAGAACAATGTCACTCTCTGTTCTCTTTTCTTCCCTATATCTCTGGTGCTCTGATCTGATTCCTAACACTGTCTTGGAAGGAGAAGGGAACTACCTATTAGAGCTATTTAGTGACTCACCGTTGTTCCCACACAACTTAACTTTGTTTTCCATGAAAACATCCTTTGAAAATGAAACTATTCTAAAACCACATCATTCACAATAACCATATTCGTATGGCAATTGTTTTCATAGGAAGTTGCTGGAAAAGAAATCTAAATTTTCTGAATTATATGTAGTCCAGGGAATTAAAAAGACCGTACACTGGGCATGTTAAATGATCTTGAGTGCTAAATTTGGTTAAAAATCCTAAACAAGAAGAGGAAGGAAGTCTAAGAGCCAAAGAGCATGAAAATACTCTGAAGCCTGTGACAAAAACAAACCCTGCACATAAGGAAGATCCCAAGGAGCACCAAATTAGAAAGTTCATTGTCCTTCTAGTCTAAATGTAATGTAATTATTACCAACAAATGGCAGGAGACAGATGACCATGGGCCTATATTCATATGCTATATGATGGCCAAGAAACTTGATAGATGTTGGAATTCATGAAGAACGCGATTAGGACGTGTATGTGAGCGATCAGGCATTAAAAAGGTGTGTGTTGGTGGGTGTTGCTCTGGGGATGACTGTCAGTATCAGACTGTGGGGTGACTGTGAAAAGGAGAGCAGTAAGTCCCACGTGCCACAACACACTGCAGAATTGAGCAGCTTTATTTCCACTATATTTCAGCACCAGGGTAAACCGACTGACACTGCTGAGGACAGTTTTGATTGGGAAGGGCTGTTCCTGCAAAGTGTTGCAGAGTTCTTGTCAACCTGTCAAGGAATCAAACCTTGTGCTCTAATAATAGAACAATAATTTAACATTCTTGGAAATAAGTTCTAGTCAAAGCACAGGATTTAACAAATAAGAGAAGAAATGGGCTATGTGACACACCATTAAAGAATGGTAGGTAAGCTTGGACAAAACACAGCCTTTTACTATTTTAAACCACATTTCTAAAAGCAAAGGAAAAACTGCACTGATGTTGCAACCACATTGCAGAAAGCAGCTGTATGAGGAACATGGGTCAACTGCAGTGATGAAACTGTCAGGACTTGAAATCAGGGCACCGCTACAATATTTTAATATAGCAAATCCAGTCAATCATGGTGAAGGTTCAGTTGGCTGTTCTGGGAATTATTGGGATGTCAAAAGGGCAAAGTCTATTTCTGGATACCGAAAAGTAATTCCCATTCACCTCATAAGATAATGATGTGCCTCTGCTGGGAAAAAAAGAAGAGCATGCAATTCAAAAGTAGCAGCAAAGTCTCCTTACAAATCCTTTCACCAAAGAATAAAATAAGACAAAATTAAATTCAGAATATATGTAAATCTGTTGTTTTGTTTCTCCCTGACTTTTCATGACAAATATATCTCTCAAAATATCAGACATGAAAAATACAAAGATGTGGAAAGCAGAGCTGGAATTTGGCTTAATGACAGCAGACTTGGTCTTTCATTGCAAACGTGGAGAGGGATATCAGGAGGTGCAGCCTTTGTGTGGACCTTGTATTAACTGTAAATATAAAACAGACTATCAGGACAGTAAAGTGATTTCCTGTTAATGAGAATTAAAGCTCTAGACTGAGCAGTTCACTCTGCTTACCTCAATTATCACATCTGGAAAATGATTCAATTTATGTCTCAGCCTTTACTCTAGGACATTAATTCACATGAGTAAAGACCTTTCAAATCCTCTGGGGTCATGGTATGAATCTATTTTTTTCACAGGGTCATATCGACAGAGATATCCACAGGAGAAAAAACTAAATCTGATTCTGCAGACAGTGATGATAATTGCCAATCTTAAAGTTACTCAGATGGTGCAGGATAAGGAGTGCAGGGCACAAGAAAGTAGGTTAGATGTGATCAGTAAAAGAGTTTTTATAAGAAGACATCACTATGCACTGCTTGGGAATGCTGAAGGAATCAGTTTGAGCCAGGCTGGTTCTTTGGGCAAGAAACCAGAGTGTTCAGTGCTGAAGCATCAGTGTCACTGTCTGATCAGCAGAGCAGAGGGCTCAGAATGCCACTCACAGGGTGCTTCACCTTCTCCATCAGCAGCAAGATCAGCCAGGCTGTGCACAGCTTTCCTGATGCCACACCTAACACCAGGCTACAGCATCTCAGAGGCTCCTAAATAGCACTTCATCCTTTGTAACTAAACTAAAACAATAGTCTTGCAAGAGTTCCAGTATGTGCCTATTTCAGGCTTCCAAAAATCAGTCAGGCTCCAAGCTGCAAGGGCTTGGCGTTGAGGCGTCCCAAAGCCATACAAGTGTTGTGTTCACAAGAGATGGCTGCTGACTCTTCATTAAGGGAAATAAATTTTCATGTCATCATATTTTGCCATCTTTGACAAAAAGCCCACAATATCTGGAGCACTTCAGAAAGTACTGCAAGAACCAGCAACAGCAGAGAGCCAAGTCTGATCTGAAGGTTTCAAGCAATGGAAAAATCTGCCACATCCCAAGCTAATTTAAATTATGGATCAGTTCCCTGATTACTCTAAAAAGAAAAACTAAACTTTTCCAGTCTGAATGTGCCCAACTTCAGCCACCAGCTTTTGGATCTCACATGCCTCTGTCTGTTAAAGAGACTGTTGGTATCACTTACCTTCCCCTCTTAGATAGGATAAATTCATCTTCATTCTGCTTTGTTAAACTAAATACAGTCCCCACATACAAAACTGGAAAGATTTGGTGCCTTAAAATAGCATCTTAGGCTGGTTTTTGGATATGCTCTATTATATTTTTCTTTTTGATGCACCTCACAGAGAAGCACATTAGACTTTTCTAATGCAAATTTCAGCTGTCAACAAGCACGTCTTTGGATGACTTATAAATCAGAAGCTGAATAAATATAAAAAATAAAATCCTCACAAAGAAAGTGATAGTTTGGGGGTTGGGAGGGGCTTTAATTTCTTGACATAAAAGGCAAGTTGAAAACCCAATTTCTTTTTCTGCCTTTTTTTAAAAAAGAAAAACAGAGAGAAATGGAATCTGGTGATGCCAAAGGGTTAAAGTATCCCATTTCGGGCAGTCTGAATATCTGAATTTAGCAGCTGACAGTGCATGGTGTGTCAGTCTCTTACAGCTGTTCCAGTTGATTCAAAGACCATCTTTGTTTCTTGAAATCTTAGCAACTGTAACTTTTTTCCGAAGACAGTGATAGACCAGCTGTTACCTCACAAGATGAGATGTACTTCAGGTCAAAGTCTTTAGTAAGGAACTTGTAAAACAAGAACCAAATCATTGTTTGGGTTTGTCAGTTGGGTTTTTTTCATTAAAAGAGAGTTAGCAGTCAAATAACTTACACTTGGTATTTCCATTAAGTGCGCTGGAATGACAGAGAAATTTCATCTGCTTGTTGTGCTGAATCCACTCTTTCTTTATAGAAAGAAAACACCACTAAATCTTGTAATATTATAGAATATTTTCTGTTTGAAGGTCACTTTCTTTCTGTCTTCCCAAACACAGTGTTACTAAGCAGATGTCATCTCATAATGGAAATGCACAGGTCTAACCATTCAAACCATAAGATGGGGATTTGCAAGAGAACTTTACAGGAGTTAAACATTCACTTCCCAATCTACATCCATCAACATGAATATCTAGTTCCTTGAAACTCTTTGAACATCCTCTTCTAAATGCATAACTAAGCAACTTAATCATACAGTTGATCCTCCAGTGCCGGTTCCGGTAATACCCCCACTTGAAGACACGTAGGCTTTCAAAGCCCTGCAAAGTTGTAGAATCAGCCACCTAATGAAGACTTTTATTAGAGTAGGAGTAACTGCTGACAGGTTACCTACAACCCTTCTGGGGGCAAAGGCAAAGGAAGCAGCATTTTAAAGAGCTTTAGTTGAAATAACCCCTTGTTTGTCCACGCACAAAGACAAATCACTGCTTCCAGCTGCTCTGATGTAAAAGACAAAGACTTGCTGAGAAGAGGGGATGTTCTTTTATTCAACCTTTGTGTTTAATTCTGCAAAGCCTGAGCATTGAGTAATGTATTTTCAGAACCACTGCCAGCTAATTGTTGTGTAAAGAAGTACACAAAGGCACGGTCATATATGTTAGAGTGGTAGAAAAATTTTACAAGGCCCCTTCAATTCAGCAGCAGTCATAATTTTTCTATTTTATATATAGAGAGATAAGTTTAGACTCAAGTTTTTTCATGAGCATGCATGAGTACTATTTGCCTCAGGCTATTTTTTTCTAGATCCAAAAATGACTTATGTAAATAACTTCTCTGCTTTAACTCTGTTTTTCAGAATGGGTGACATACTGCCCACATGTAAACCAGTGCTTTACGCAGAATTAAAAACAACCACCATCAGGCATGGCGCCACCAGTATTTGTGATGAAGAATATAAACCATCTAACAAAACACCGAGGGTGAATTGCAACCTCTAAAGAGTGAAAAACTGACAGTATTTGTTTCTCAAGATAAAAATATCCATAAATGCCAAATGTGTGTGCTCTTAGCTTTGTTTAAGAGACTAACCTACCTACCAGGCCAAATACTGACATCACAAAAAGTACATCCCTAGTAGATGGTCTGATGCTGTTGGGCTGTTGTAAGGGGATTGATACCAAAGCAGATACGATCTCCTGGTGACTGCTGAGAGCAGAACTTTGCATAACTAATTTAAAGACTGTTGCCTGCAGGCACCACAATGGTAATTAAAGACAATAATTCTTGGATAAATGAGATGGATGTACTGGAAAATAAAGTCAGTGCTAAATTCAGAGCTAATCCTTCAACGGAGAATTGGATCATTTATTTTCCAAGCGACTGGGCAATTCTACCTGGTTTCATTTCCATCTCTGCTGCCAGATGATTCTTGTCTCCAAAATTCATAACTTTTTCTAGTTTAAGCAGTATTGTTCATTGGCAAGCTCCAATTCAGCAGGACTGAATGTGCTTCCATTTAAACACATGAATAGTTCCTTTGACATCCATAGCAAGTCAATGGAATAACTAAGTCAAACATGCCATGAGAAATCAAAGCCATAAACAAGACACAAAAGGCACAAAGAAAAGCTGGATTACCAGGGAGTTTACCTGGCAAATACTTTGGTGTTAACCAAAAAAGAAAAGTCTGGTTTAGCATGCCTTGGTTGATTTGAACTCCTCTTTAGGGTTGCTTTCAAGTAGAAATCACAGGACAGACCAGTCATCCAATAGGACTGCAGATCAGAAAAAAAACCTCCCACACAGTGAGATGTTGCACCACTTTCTTCTCTACCAAACCTGTCACTTGTGCATGTAACTTGTATATTCACACCTCCTCTGCCCTCAAGCCACCACTGTCTGTTGACCACCCCTGCAGTGCCAGCACAGGTGGGGCATTCACACCTTTACAAACCTTCACGGGATGCATCTGCACAGCATGCACTGGGATGATGTAGCATCCCCTCTCTCTTTCGCCACTCCCAAAAAGGAAGGGGAAGAAACTTGTCCAACTCTGTTCACAAAAAATCCTAATATAACCCAAGGAAGCCATGTTATGGACTCAACAAGCCCTTTGCCCCCCACTCTGTCATGCCCTGCTGTGCAATTTCTCTCTCATTTTTATTCTTTCTTTTCATTGCTCATCTTCTCATCCCCTCTTAACATCCATGTGTGTTTGGCACAATATGGACTCCTGGAGATAGAGAAATACTAATGCAGTGTCATGGGAAGGGAATTTTTCTTGCACTCTTCTGCATCCCGCAGGCATATATGAAGCATGGGCAGAATCTAAATCTGTGTTTGCTTTTTAACCAAAGAGTTAAGTTACAAATGCAAGGAAAACACAGGATGTGTAATGAATATGTCATAGCTGTGGCATCCTGATTCTAAAATATCTTGCTCCTGAATGGTGCTGTCTTAGGTTTCTTCCACATATATGAGGCTTTCCAGCTGGCCTGCAGCCAGTGCTTTAATAAAACATGGTATTATGCAGAAGTGAATAAAGCTTATAGCAATAATAATGTCCTTGAAATTTGCTAACCATCAGAAGTTTCAGGAAGATTTTAATATTACATCAACAGGACAACAATTAAAATCCATCTGTTAGCTATGGAAAACCATTTTTCTCATGATAAATAATGCCTGTATTGGAAAAAAACCCAACAACTCCCAGTCATTATTGACCCAGATAGAGTGTGTTTTCTGAATTTGAAGACAATACTTTGCTGCAAAGGAGCTGCAAGCACTTAGGGAAACATTAGGATGCAAAATTATTACAACTGAAAAAATAATCTGAGAAAACAGATATACATTCAATAAAAACACAACAACTAAGTTAGTAGGGGTGACCGACAGAATAAATACATAAATACATGGTGAGGATTTTTGCAGGAAAGGATCCAGTGATCACATGCTAAGTAGGAGTCAAAAACATCCCATTGCTGGGGAAAATTTAAAGAAGCAAGAAAGATGTAGAGCAATTAGATAGAGTTGACAACAAGAAAAATGATCAGTGGTCTGAGGAACCTGGTCTGCAAAGATGGGGAGAATTGGATCCATCCAGCTGAGAAAACAGAAGATGAGCAAAATAGCAATAACTCTTCAAAAAAAATGAACAAATAAAAAGAGAAAACAAAGCTGCATAGGGAAAGAGTTTCCCACTACTGAAGATCCAAGATGAAATGATGAAACCAGAGAGCTAAAACACTTCTATCCAAGCACAGGACAAACTAAATCATGCTCAAATAGAATTGCCTAATCTGTTCTTAACAATTCTAGACACTGCAATCAAGTATCCTTACCCCTGGAAATTGTTACCACATGTATAGTTTATATCCAACTTTTACAATTTAAGCTTCATTCTGAGGTTTAGTCTTCAGTGGACAGAGCTAACTGATAACTCATTTCCCCTCTGTGGCAGCTCTTAATACATTTTAATAACATTATTGTGTGTCAATGGTGAAGAAGTCTTAATTTGGGCATGAAAGTCTCCCAAACAGCTCTATGTTTAGGCCCAGGACCCCACTTTGCCATTGATCATTGCCTATAAAAGTGCCCGAATTGCAGCACATGAGTTACTTAAAACACACCTCTAAGAAGGTAACAGAACATTTTTCTGAAATGTGAGCAAGAAGATGCTGGGATCTGCAACTTGTGTCCAATTTTATGTACAGTATCACAGTAGCATGTCTTCCACTATGCTTGGGTGTATGCTGGGAAAATCACAAGGATTTTTGCTTGAAGAAAAGTCTTGGCTGGCCTGGAAACCCAGCACAAGAGCCATTGTTCACCTTTATATCTTGGCCCCAGCAAGATCAGATAATAAAAAATGTGCTTTATTCTCCTACATTTGCCATGCAGGGAACACACAAGAGTAAATGCAACACTGTGCTGCTGGAAGAAATACGGCAGTTTTATCTTCTGTTAAGTTCATTTCATTTAATTTGTTGGTACTTTTTTTATGCCTTTATAAGAGCTCAGCATTTTAGTAAAAACATTAAATACAATTTTCTGGTTTCCAAAGCAGTTTTGCACCAGCATACTGTTCACAGAAATAAATTTATTATTAATCCAAACAATAAAATACATGGTATTCTGAAAGCTGTTGCAGGCAGTACATCTGCCTGTACATTAATAATAAATGCTTCTAAAAATGATGACATTCACTAACTATTTTTCTACTCTCTTTACTCCTTGATGAACAAATTTTATATAGCATTTACATAGAGATAATGGTGAGTGTTTAACTATTCCACTTCTTTATGTGACCAGGAGGTCACTGAGCTTCTGAGCAGGGTCTGAAAGATGTGGCTCATGACTCAGCAGAGCTGACAGGCATTGGTGGCATCCTGAAAGCAGGAGAGACACTCACTCCTCTTGCTCTCAGTCCTGCTCTCTCCCCCACTGGTTATGCTTCAGTTACATTTCCTTCTCCTCCTTGACAATCATCAGCTTTGGTTCCAACTTCCACTACCACAGTGGGTCACCTCTGAACTTCCTTGCTGCCCCCTCTCAGTGGCTGCCCCTGTCCAGTAGAGACAGAACAGCCTGTCAATGAAATTATGAAAAAATACCATTTATTTTTATCCACAGAAGGAAAACGAACAGCTTCTTCCTTTTGATTCCCCTTTACTATTCAACACCCTGGCAGAGCCAAGTGGGTGTACTTGTATCCCAGCACCACATGCTGAATGATAAAAAAATCTCAGCAGCTACACTGCTGGGTTAGAAGAGACTGGGTCAATCAGACTGGCCCCTTGTCACCAATTTGGACATTATACACCATTTCACAACTAGGAGACCTTAGAGGATGTTAATCTGCTGGATATCCAAGAGTGGGAGAGGAAATAAAATGCTGCCAAGTTATGGATGTAATTCTATCTGTGCTTAGACAGAAATCCCTCCCTGCCCAGCTGGAGCCAGAGCAGCAGAGAGGGCAGCGGCACCGCCCCAGCTGATCCTTCCCACACACACAACTCTCAGATGTCATGGCCCAAAAGAAGGGGCAAAGTTTATGCAAACCCGTAATGGTCTGCAGAAGGGATCTCCATCATGAGACCACATTTGAACCAGGAGAGATAAGATCTGCAAGGAACTTCTTGCCCTATCCAGCCACTAGAATCTGTAGCACAGGCCACTAAGAACAACACTGGAATGTTTTTATGTGTAACTTCTTGCCAGCGTTGTGGAGGGACATTACAAAGATAGAGATGCACTTTCTGAAATTAGCACTTTTGCAAAGACTGTAATTTCACCTTTGAGGTGTTTTTTGTAGTATAGATGCCATAATGAAGGATTTTATTAATTTATTTTTTGTTTTTAGTGGGACTTCCTCTTGGATCACAAGTTCAATGAAGAGCAGAGAAACAAGAAGGCCTCTGCCCTCAACTGACCTTAAAGATAAACTGTTGCAAAGAATATCACCTATAAAAAATAATTTTGTATTTATAACACAAAAATCCCTCACAGCCATTTCACTTTTCTCCAGTAAAACAGAGGAGAGAGTGAACACCTCTTACCTGGCTGTAGGTCCACCTCCACAAATGTTTCCTCTCAAGGCTGGTTCACCCTTGACCACACTGAAGAGCAATTCCTAATTCTTCTGGGTGCTCAGCCTGGTCTTCTGCATCAGAAGTTGCTCTGTGCTACAAGTTCTTTCAGAAGCTGTTTTGCAGGACTGTGAATATCTGTGTAAGGCTTTGGTGAGCACCACGCCAGGACCAGGGTTGCTGATGGTCATAACTATCAGGGCTTTAGAACACTCTCTGCCTGGGAAAACTGTCCTCTTGGTGACCATCTCCACAGCTTCTGCAGGAACTGTGCATTCCCAGAACTTTTTGATGGGTTTCATCTGAGCTTAACTAACATAGTCCATGCCCACCTAACAAAACCCTTTGAGAGCCATCTCTTCCAAAAGTTCCTGAGTGGAGTCACAAAGGAAGAAGAGTAGAGAAGAAACACATAACAAAGGGCAAACCCCCCACGTGAACATGTGAAAAACCCCTATGTCATCATATGGGATGGGGGAGAAAAGGAGAAGTTAGAGCACACATGCCTGGGGATCTGCAAGGTGGCAGAACAGCATTATCACATCCAAGCTTCACTATCCAGGCACTAAATACATCCTAACTGCAGGGGAAAGATATCAAAGCCTGAGACTAAGTGAAAGGGCTCTGTCACACCTCCCAGCCAGGGAAGAAAACCCCATCAATGCACATATGATGTACGATTCCTCTGAAAGACTGCAGCTGAGTTTGGGCTGATTACAAGACAAGGTTGAGCTCAAAGGTAGACACACTGGTACACATCCATGTGCTCTCTACAACTCAGTAAGCTGCTTAGTTCATAATTAGGCCCATCACCCTCTTAACATTCCTTTTTAGCCCCACAGCTTATAAATACGCACACTGCCTGTATTTCAGAGAAACTTTTAATATAGTGCAGTATTTTGGTTATATGTGCAATATCTTAATAAACAATCAAAATCAAACCATTAAATATACCTTTAAAAATGCATCAGGTGCTCATGTGTGGAAGAACCACTAAAAAGCTATGCATTCTCCCGTTAGAAGCACATTCCCACTTCAGATAATGGGCATTTTGCCACTGACTTTGAGAAAACCAGGACCTTGCTCCAGAGTTTAATCAAGACCTGATTGCAGTCATGGAAAAGCCCCATGAGAAAACAGTGGACTGCCACGTCACTCTGCAGAGCTGCACTGTTATAATCTGAGCAACTTTTGAACAATTTGGCAAACGTTGCTGGTAACTAGTTCTGCAGCTTTTAATGCTGTGGAAGTTACAGTTTCCATTTTATTGCACTTTTCAGTATCATTTTACACCAGAGACTCTGTGTGTGTGTGCAGGACACAGATGGCAACCCTGTTTGAAGCATGGCACAGGAAAAGATGCAATCGAAAATAAGTCTTGGAGAACAATATTTCAGGCACCAGTGCAAAAAGATACTTGTTTACCTTAACTTCAGCATGACTTCTCATGCAATCAATCATTCATATGGAATATCTGACACCGAGATAGTATGCTACTCTCTGCCTTTGTAAATTAGGGTTTATGTCAGACACAAGGAGCTTCACAACTGCCAAGCAGCAAGTGCAACACAAGTCACACGGACAGCACAGCCATAGAGCAGACAAAAATATATTTCCAGAGGAGGGAAAACATAAGAGTTATCCATCGTAAATGAGGAGTTAAGCCCTGCCAGTCCAACCTTCTCACATCTGAACACCTCCTATATTTTGGACAAACATGAAATTAGATAAAACAGTGATACTGTCTTCAGTGTAGAAAGCACGAGGGAAAACAAACACAAACCAATAAAGACCACCATTGCAGCACAGAAAATAAAATAGCCCTGCCTAGCTTCCACCAATCCCAGAACCCAAATGAACTCATATACTACTTGCTTTACTGAACTTCATATCTGCATCAAGAAGATGCAGACTGGAAGTGATGGCAATGGTATGTTCCAGCTTGCTGACTTCTCCATGCTTGACAAATGCAACCAGACAAGGGCAATACCACGATGTCAAGACTGAGCTCCGTAAAATGTAAAAAGAGGACAAGTTGTCCATTCACTGCAATCCTGTCTGCAGAGCAGAATGTATGCTTCCTCCTGTGAGTTCCTTTTTTTTCTTCCCCTAGTGTCAGCAATATCCTGCTGTGCTTGTCATGAGGCTTGAATGAACCCCCTCGACACATCCCTGACCAGGGAGATGGTACAGAGCTGAATATGCTCCAGTGCACAGCCCTAAACCTTTTGACAGCAGAATATACCTGGTCAAATTATAGTTGGGAGACTGCAAAAGCAAAGAGTCTACCATGCAAGATGGGAGTCTGTGCACATCTCTTCACTCTTACCACATGCCCATGACAGGACAATCTGGCTGACAGAGGCAAAGGGGACACAGGGAAGGGATAGGAGAGACAATGATCATGACATACAATCAGGACAGTTTCCTTCAGTTATTGTCTCTCACTCTGCTTTGGTAACATATTACTGAAATGTCCCTTTTCGTGCCCCAAAGCTTATCCTTCCAGTGCCTGTGGTGTCAGCATGCTGACAAGTATCATTAGGATTTATAGCAGTTCTGTACAAGAATTCTCTGCTGTGGGTGAAAAGGCTAGAAGAAATGTGCAAAGTTAATCCTCTTCTAATTACTCTAGAAATCTGCATGTTAACATGGTATCATTAGGATTGCAAAGTAATTAAACTGTGTAAACATCTGCAAGAAGGAGCAAAATTTGCACAGTTGGAACGTGCCCTGACTGCAAGTATTTGAGTAGTCCCAGCAAAGGACTGTGCTGCTGATGCTCTGCCAGAACTAAAACCATCAGTATACACAAAACTTTTGTCCTTTCTAACCAAAGAAGCACAGAAAAGTGGGGTTGGCAAGGACCTCCCAACATCACAATCTGCTGCAAGGCAGGACTGACACTGCTTATGTCATTCCTGGCAGACCATAGTCTAATCTGTTCTTAATGGCCTCAAATGACTACAGAACCTACCCAGGCACTCAGAGACCTCTTCTTGCATCTGACTTGACTCTCTCCCACTGCATTTTAAATATGCTGTTCTTTACCCTCTGGTCCACACAGCAGTTTATTCTTCATATATTATTATTCACACACAGTTATAAAGTATTATTGCATCCCTCTGCTCCAGCTTTTATTCTGCAGGGCAATCAATCTCACTCTTTCTTCAGCAGTGATGTTATCTGGGTCTGTGATCGTTCTCACCACTCTTCCATGAACTCCCTCCAACTGTTTATTCTTGAAGTTCAGTGCCCAAACTGGACATTGCTCCAGCTAAAATCTTTCCAACACCAGGACTTGTCTTGCATGTTCTGCTTATTTACCCCACTCAAACATTAGTATTTTCAGCTTCACATTAATGACTATTACTCAGATGATGAATCACAACAGTTTTTCAAGTAACTACCAAAACTGCAAAACTGTCTTATAAAGGTGTTGTTCCTGCCTAAGGATACTTCTCTGCACTTGACTCAGTTACAATCCATTCTGCTTTTACTAGAAGATTTCTTCAGCCTGTCAACATAATTCTGAACTCTACTCTTGTCTCCAAATGTTTTAGCAGCCCTTCCCATCCTTATGTTATCCAAAACCTCAACACTTATTGTCTGTTCTACCAAAGTCACTAATGACAATAATGATGAAAAGCAGATGAATCCCTCCCACATTTTAATATATCTTTCCATTAGGATGATGGACCAGTGACAACTGCTACTTGGTATGGCAATCCAATCCGTTTTGCAGACTCCATGGTGGTTTCCCTGAAGAAATGCTTCGCTGTTTTTTTATTAAACCATCACACACTTTAATGACAAAACTGTTACTAGAAGTCAAGCTGTTTGGCCTCCCTTGTGAGTTCCCCAGCTACACAACTTGCTACTCGCTTCTAGAGAAACATTTCCAAGTTTTTTAAAGTCACATTGGCTGCAACTGAACTCCTTGATCTGCTTCAAGTGCTTATATATGATTTGTTTGTTCCAGTTTTTCAAAGAACAAAATAATTTGCCTGTAATTGTCTTTATGGACATTATGCTTTTTCTTTCCCACTCTTTCAGCACTTTACCTGTCTTTCCCAACTCCTCAGAAGTAATGACAAATGCTTCCGAGATTGCTTTAGCCAATTCTTTAAGCAATACAGAATAAAGTTCATCAAGCACAGCTGATTTGAAAATTTTAAATATGTCTGAATACATTCTTACACCTAATCTTGTACTTTTTTAGCTTGTGATTTTACCCTCCCTCATAATACCATGTGTTTAAGGTGCCTCTCTTAAAACTCAAATGCATCAGTGAGAGTAGTTTCAAACCCTGAGTTAAAATTTAATTTCTTGTCCTCAGACCAAGATATTCCTTTAAATCATAAAGCACCTCATACCTTCGTTCATTGTCATCAAGATGAGCAAAGAGCACGTTCTTGGAGATGGCCTTTGCCAGAGCAGTCATAGTTTTATAGTCCTTTGGAATAACCTGTGGAGAAAAGAATGAAAGGTAATTACCTGCCTGGTTGTATTTCTTCACAGAACATGAAATCTACAGAAAATTCCATTATGCAAGAAAATGGATGCAATTTGATTTTTAACACTGAAACAGGATTAGACTATAGTATAAAGGAACTATGAAAGTAATGAATTACAGTTTTGATAATCTGAGGATAAGAATTTATGTTCTTGAAATGACACCCAGAAAAGAAATATAAGATCAGGGATAAGTGGGAAGAAAGATATCCTTTAAATAGCAAGTTCTGGCAGCAATGTAGTCTCCTTCCAAAACTCCTGGACTGAGGAAAATATATTTCATATTCTTCTTCCCCAAAAACAATATCAGAAGCAACCTATTTCTAAAACTAGAGAATTAGCAACATTTGTTTAGGTAAAAGGTAAAACTGATGTAGAACCAGTTCTCACAAAGAATTATCTACATTTATTTCATGGGGAAATACTGCACCATAAAGACCTAAAGCTGAACTCTGGCTTCAAACATCATTTGTATTGACTGCTGTAGTCATTAGACTACTCGGATTAAGTCTAGAGAACATGCACAAACTGCATATTTGTATCAGAGTGATATGTAATCCAATTTATCTAAAAGTTGAAATTCCTCACTGTTAAGTGAGCATTTGGGCAGTATCTTATCCTTGGTTTTTGCCCTATCAAATGAATGCTGGATCGAATTGCAGTGGTGAACTCTTGCTCAATTAAGAAAGAATACCCAAGCTGTTCAGCTTACTGCTGATGAGCCAAAAGGATGGATAATCAAATCACTAAGACATTCAACTCCAACCTTTCCTGATTCTGAAATACCACAGACTAGCCTCTCTCAGTGTAAAGTTGCAGCAATGAAAGCCACAAAGCTTTGTGGGTCTGTTGGGGCAGGGACACAACCCAGAGGAGAGACTCTTTAGATGTAACCAGGCATCTGACCCAAATCAAATGCGGGGAAGACTCACTCAAACATTTCTTACATCACTCTTCCAAGTAATCACTGACTCTTCTCTTCAAGATGATAACTCTCTTTAGAGCAAGATTTCTGGTCTGTTAGTTGTTAATTATGTTATGCCAGATGTGTTGACAAATATGGCTTTCTCTAGTCCAGGAACGAGGCAATGAAATAACCCTCCACAGGGACCTTCTTCTGTGTTCCCCAGGATGGAGCCATGCCATGTGCTTGCTCAAATCACAAAGCTAAATCTCTTTTGATTTTCTCCCCAGTGACATAACTCACTGCACTGCCTTTAGCACTACTTGTTCTATAGCTCACCCCTTCAAGGGATCCTTCAAATTGGCTTATGACCCAGATGTGTTTCTATCCAACACCTGAATTCAAGCCAGAGGTTCTTCCTGACTACTATCTAAAATTCCATCTGTTTCCAATAGTCTAACACAACCTTTGCCTTGTTTTTTACCCTTTTAAATTTGTTTCATTATTTGTCCTTGCAATGTCTACCTTTATTTCTTTATGCCAGCAAGGTGTCACCATGGGATTCATTTGCTTATGGCAGAAGACAAAGCACTGACACAAACCCTTCCAATGCCAGTTCTGTATTCCTTGCAGCCTTACAAAAAAACACCCCTAAATTTTTATTATTTAAGCTCAGTCAGTTCCTAGGAAATTAAAAGCATAACAGCCCTAATCACAGAACTCACAAAATATGATTTCTGTTGCTGTTTCTCATTCTTGCCTACCCTTGCTACTGTCTGGACTTAATGCCATCACTGTCAAAAAATGAAGGAAACAAAGTTAACTTCAGATTCCATTACAAACATAAAAGAATTATTCAGGGGATGGAAAGGAGTATTTCCTTTGATTTTCAGAAGAGTCAGATGGAACTCATAATAAGCAAAAAAAAAAAGTGATCTCTTCCTGGAAGTTTTTTAGGGGGATATTGCAAACAGCAAGAAAGAAAAGTGTTTGAAAGTGGTTTTTGAAGTATCATGTAAATTTTTTAACAGTGTAGAGCATTAATAGCTTGACACAGTGCTGTTCAAATTTATTGTATACATGCAGGAATTATTCAGCTGCCACAATAATAATCCTCCATATTTGTTTTTAGGATGAATGGCTCTCCTAATTCTTTCTTTCTTGGGACAGAAATGCCCAGAGCAGCCAGTGAACTTGTATCATAAGCGGTTGACAAAAGCACATGTGACTGCAAAGGCAAAAAGTATTCTGCCAAAAAACAGTGACTGACAAAATGTATTCCCATAAAGAAAAAGCTCTGTGAGTTAAAGCTACTCCAGGCGTGCACAAAAGCACATTAGTAGCATCTGTCAACCTTATGAAATATATTTTGAGCCTGGTTTCCTAAACAAACATGACATATGCTATTGTAATTCTCTCTTTTAATAACCTTTGAAAGCTTTAGCCAGCTTCAAAATATTTTGCAGAGTACTTAAGAGATATCAAAGATATAGCTAGATACTTTCATGAAAAAGGCAGTTTAAAAAATAGAAGCTCAAATTAGAGTTCCTAGTGAAGAAATTACCTCATTTGGGACTGGCATTTCTTCAAAGACAACAGTCACATAAAATTGCCCAAGTATGGTCAACAGATTTCCAAAATCCATGGGTTAGATGGTACCAAATCAACATGGGGAACTGCATGCCTGAATAGTCCAGGAAACCTAAATGACTTAGGTTAGAAGAAAAGTTGAGCTACAATTTACTTTTTGGGAAACTAAAAGCTGGAAATGCAGCAATAGAAAAGCTGCTTTCCAAAAGTGTGAGGTTCTGACAAAACTCAAGGATGATGACGTCAGTGACTATCAAGAAAACAGCTGAGAATTACTAACCCAGTCAGATGGAGAAACAGATGAGCAGCACATCTCTAAAAGGAAGGAACAGAGAATGCTGAAGCCCCAGTGATGGTGAAAGAACTTAGTCAAGGAGGCAGCAAAAGAATTTGAATGTGAAGATGGTCAGGCCATGCCCATATCAGCACGAGAACACCATCCTACAGGCTGACATGAGTTCAAATTATGAGCAAAATAGGAGTCATTCAATTGTCCTGTACCTCTCAGGATCAGAGAGATGGTAACACATTACCTTTCTGACATAAGAAACAGCATCTTCCTCAGTGTACACTTCTGCACTGACCCCCCCTCTCCTGCGCCGGGCTTTGACCACTGGGTTGGGAGGAGGAGGGGAAATCTCATCGTCATGAGAATCCGACTGGGAACTGGATTTCTGCCGAGCCAGGATTTGTTTGCATTCTTCCTGCAAGGCAAGAAGAGACAATAAAACATCTCTTACCCATGTACCTCACTTGCTGAATATACTGAATTCACCCTTCTTTTATGACTATCAGCCACCCCTTCACTTCTATGTTTGAATGACTGTCAATTCACACATGTGTACTGATGAAAGAAAACTAAAGGTTTCATGTGAGCAGCCCTAACCACAATGTGTGTACAGGTATCACCACTCCAGTACCTGACCTGTTCAAATCCTTCTTAGACATAATGGAAAGCAATGTATATAAACTGCAGGCATATCTTTGCAGCTACCCCTGGCTGAGAAAGCAAGACAAGCCTCTCTTGCTTACTTTCCAACAGCACAGCTGTTATTTTCTCACTTGGCTTGTACATGTCTTTGTCTCTTGTATCAGAAGTCACACATCGATATATTAGACAGGTTTCTTCATCTTGCCCTGCTTTGCAAGCTTGGTATCACCAAAAACAACAAAGATGCTCCCTACTCCAGAATTTCTGCCATATAACATGTTTCCAATCAATGGGACTACTTCCAAGCAAGTAAGATCCAAGGTAGGCTCCAGAGGGCTGTGAAAAATGATGGCTGGTCTAGCACCAGCCGGCCAATAGGGAGGTTATTCTCCAAATTTCATGCTCATGGAACAGAAAATAAAATACGAAGGGGAACTCCTGCAGTGAGAGTAACAAGAGCAGGAAACAGTATAGAAAACCTTCAATAAAAGAGGTCAAAGTTGCAAGACTTTGTCAATTCATACACTGAATCTGACTTCTAAAATGAGGCAAACAAGATTACCCATAATTATACTATTTTTCCAGAGTCCAATGTTCTATCCCTCATCTTCCTGGGATTCTAGGGCAAATTCCCTTTGCATCTGTCAGCCAAAGGAATGGGGGCCTGTCTGCTCAGACCCAGCCCACCATCTCATCCCCTGGTTCCCCCTCAGCCTGACATCCTGCACACAACACACCACACTGCCGTCATTACTTCACCAGTGCCTTCCTGGCTCGTTAATTCTGGTCTTTGCTGACCCTCCCCAAAGGTAGGGGAGAACTGGAGATGGGATGGATCACACATCCTGTTCTCAGCTTGTCTGATACAGGAAGGCAAAGGGCACTTGCAGGAGAGACACGAGCACTGTAAGAAGGCTCTCTGGTGCGGCAGTAGTCCACTATTTTATTTGCTGTCATATCCTATATTGCTGTAGCCAAAACCCACAGCTGGATAGCCTCAGTGTTATGCTGATTGATGCACAAGAGTCCAGTTATCATCCCTGAAAAACTCCAGTACTTCTCAGACAATTCAGATCAGCAAGCACTACAGGTTACCCAAAAGAAAACACAGCAATGGTGAGCTCCTTGCACACCCCATGAACCAGAACCTGACCTCTGGCTTACACAGAGAATTTCCAGTGAGACTTTCCAATCAGAGCCAAGATATGGAGTCAGTGGAGGAGGGAGCATCTGGGAGCACCAGCACTAGACATGAGGCAGATTACCAACACAGCCAGTTGGTCTCCCCGACAGAGGAAATGAGTTATCAGTAACTCATCAGGTATGACACCAGAAAGGGGCAGTACAGAAAACTGGCACAAGCTCACAATGGTTCAGCTTGCAAGAAAAATGAATGATTAATATATGTTTTGCCACTGGTGCTTACAAATGTCTGACAAATCCAGTCATGCCACTTGTCTTTTCTGGTCTTATTCCACTTTCTTTCCTGACCGACACCGCCCCTCTCATTAACCTAAGGAGGCTCTGACACCAGTCCTTTGATGCACTGTTTCTACTTGAAATAAATAACTAAACAGTTTCCCATGCTGCATGACTTGAAGTAACAAGTCACACATTCTAGTTTTGAATAAAGGACTACTGAAATATTTAGGAGACAAGCTCAGAGATAAAATATGGAGGGCTGGTTAAAGATTCAACTTTCCAAGATTTTGACCTGCCTCAAAAAGTGACAAGTTCTTGCTGAGATCACTTGGGGTTTCTTTTAATTGGTATTATAACACCACAACTCCCAGGCCATAGCATAGTTGAATTAGATGCTGTAAGCAAAAAAACCCTCCTGTCTTCACATATATAAAATCCTTACTTCAACTTTTTCATTTTACATTAAAATTTCAAATAGCAGCACTAGATATGTAAAAAAATGACTCAGCTAGATTTGCCTACCATGTAAGAACTGCAGGTCCTGTTTAAGCAGTCTATTAACTTCTTCCCTACTCCTCTCTGACTGCCTCTAGATTCCTTAACTACAATCTAGCACTTATAGAAATACAAATATTTCAAAAACAAAAGTGTGCTATATATTATCATTATATTTAATATCTAGTGATTAAGCAAGACAATTATAACTGAAGAATTTCAAATAACATCACTGATTATTGTAGCTTATGAACCTCTTTGACAGTGTCCAAGTTCTCTGTTTATATTAAATGAGCACAACTAAAGGCACCTGCTTCATAGACTTAACTGAAAGGTAATGAAGACCTTTCTGAAGAGTAGCAGTTGAAAAAACACTAAAAGGTAAGTACAACAAGAGGGCAGTCAGTTAACTAATGGTTTGCAGCACTTCCACAGTTCTTTTTATGCACCTCATATTTACTCAGAGAGAAGGGTAGTAGTTTGCCCCATTTGAATATCAAATATACACTTCTTTCTCAGTACACATTGCATAAAGAGCACTTCCAAGGAATTAATAAATAATACCTCCTCTGCCCCAGCACAGATTTATACACAAAAGAAAGCTCAGTGAGATGAAATTAATACTACAAAGCATGCTCTTAAATACTTTTAGAAGCCAAAGATATTAAAGGATTATAAAAGTGAGTTACTGTGTGATTCCTTTTAAAAGGAAGTCTCTTCACTACAAACTCCTTTTATATAAACAGCAGACAGTTGACTGGCTGGCTTTTCCATGCATCACTATTTGTAGTCTAGGTAGGATCCCCATTCCTAAACTAAAGCGTGCCTTTTGGAAATAAAAGCCTGTGCTCTGTCCTGGGTAAAGCTTTCAGAGAGCCATCTTCCATATATCCTGATGTAAAACTGCACAAATACAGCCAGAGTTTTAAAGGAGAAATCAAGTGTCTGAAGAGCAGTTCCTCAAACACTGATCTTCAGACGCAGCTTGATGTGAATCCTTGTGCAGAACTCAATATCCAGTAAACACCTCATCATCTTTTGTTGTCATGACAACAAGTGATATCTCTCTCCCGCTCTCTCTTCTGATGGCACTGATAATTCACAACCATACTGACAATTATGTCCACCTTAAAATGAGAAGGCACATGGAAGACACAACTGCAAGACAGTGTAATTGCCTTCGTCCAAGTCCCTCTGAGCATCTTGTTCCCTTCACACCCATACCTTCACTGACTTCAGTGGAGAAGCTCCTGACTTGTTGGACATGTAGGATCTGATCCAGACTATAGTCCAGTGCCATTTTGGGTGACCTCGCTTGGATTTTGGCTGCAGTTAGAAGACACAAGTCTCATGCTGTCCTGTGTCACATCTCTCATACCCAGTGGACGTCTCACATGATTTAGGGAGTGGGGGACCAGGTGTGCACCACCACCTACTGAAACCTTCATTGTCACTGCCAGAGTCTCATACAATGATCTATTAACACACCCCAAACTCACAAACTAACACTGCCATGTGGCAATAACACTGTATTTCATATATATGTAATCTAATCCCACTTCTCTTCAAACCATGCCACCAGTGACCAAAACCCAGCTACAATGGTGAAAAGCCTTTCCTGGAGTTTCTCAGGGAAATGGACAGTGAAACTGGAATATCATTACTGAGTTCAGTGATAATAAACTGGAAAGGAACCAAAATACACTAGTTGCCTCAAACTGAAAGGAAGAAGAACCAATAAATACAACTGCACTGAGCCTTTTATCTTTTGAATGTCCACCTTCAGCAAAGATGTGTGCTACGAAAGGCTGAGGTGTAACACACAGGAATTTAGCATGCAGTCCTCAGCACAAGGCTCATCATCTTTCCCAACTGTTTCCACAAGTCTTTAAAGAGTTTAAACACTGCAAATGAAGCAGTCCCAGGGCTGAGACAGTTTTTAGGTGTATCCTTCTCTTCAGGCTTCCATTGAAAAGCTCACATACTTCCTAACCCAGAAGTTTCTTGTCAGCTGGAGCATTTCTAAAAAGGAATTTGCTTCCAGCAGTTTCTCCCCGTCTCCCCTTTCAGTCTTTGCCACCACCTGGAAACTCAGACAAGTTGAAGGAGGGACAGCACCTAAGGAGGTTCAAAATCACTGTGCAGCTTTACAACATCCCAAGGAGACTTTAAAAAGCAAGTCAGATGTTTGGTATCACTGTTCACAACTTCTGCTCTGCTTCCTACAACATATTTATTGCGCTCAAAAGCAACAACACCAAGTACAGTCTGAATGATTTTTTTTCCCCTCAAGTGCACTCAAAGTTTTCTGACAGACATGGATTACCCCCAGAAAACGTGCAGGATGTGCAGTTCATGCACAGGTAACTAATCTCTCTTTGCCCTGGAACTGACCCAGAAGAGATGTTCTTAATCCAGGAAGGTTTCTAACACCCACCTACTGTTCCTGGAGACTGACACAATGATTTATAGCAACCAAAAAAAGGCCAAGGCAAAGCACTTCACTTTGCTGGAAGCCCAGGACCGACTGATGCCAACACTGAAAGCAGTAGAAGTTTGGGAGGTCTTAATGTCCTTTCCAGTCTTACCTTTGCCATGACAGACAATCTTTATGATCATTCAGCCTTGTCATTGGAGATTATTCACACAATCCCAACTGCTGTTCCACTGCTTTCCCCACATGACATGCTGCCTTTTCTTCTACAGAATCTCTAAGAAACATCTTTAACATCTGCCCCTCCCACTAATGTGTTTACCCACTCCACAGTTATCCATCACTTTGATCACTATTACTGCATCCTCTGAGGCCTCTCCGTATCTCAGCTTGTTCCCAATTTCCAAACTAGTCAAAATTCTCTTGCCAAAAATCTGCCTACTCTGATGACACTCAGACTGCATCACTGAACTTCTTCAGACCCTTTGCTGGCATCCTTTTCCCTCCTGCAATTTGTTAACACTTCTGGTCTTCCCCTCTCCCCAGTGTCTTCAGTATCTCAACCCATCACCACCTCTTCCCTACTTACATACTCCTCACAGTAAAGGGAGAGAGGTTATGTTACAAAACCCAGACCCTATTTTTGATACCTCTCACACACTGCCTGAGGCTGACTACAGCAATCCCACTGGGGCTGATTTTCATCCAGCTCTTCCCAGCACTGATATCAGAGGAGAGGCAGGAGCAGAGGCTGCCCAAGTCTGCTCCTAAACACAGTCACACGGCAAGGGCACCTGGGCTCCCACTCCTGTGCTTCCATCAGTGTCTCAGGTAGCTCAGGCATGTTCCCACATGCTTCACCCTCATTTCTGACCACCAAGCAGATACCTCCAACCATTTTGCAAGCTATGAAAGATTCACAAAGACTAATAAGACAAAGATTTCTGTGACTGCTTGGTTAATGCAATTTTTCTATAGTTTTTCCTCCATAGGCTTTGCCTTCCAATCCATAACCTCTCCCCAGCCTAACTGAAAGGAATAAGCTATACTTAGCATGATCACTGACACTTAGAAGAGTTAATTTTATTGACTTGGACAGGTTCTGATAAAAATTACTGATAGAAAATTTATTTTTTTCACAAAACATAAATCCTGAGAGATAGTCCTGTTGCAGAAGACAAGCCTAATGCTCAAATGCTGATGCTCCAATACCTTTGGTTCTGAAACTCTTTCTGATAAATAAATAAAGGGTATTTTGCTCACAGTGAATGAATTTGTGGTTTGCTCCAGTTTCTTTTCGATGCAGCAAACCTGCCACAGAAGAGCCTGTGGCAGTGCTGCCTAACGCCGCCAGGGAGAGCTACGAGGGGCAGCGCGATTTATTCAATTACAGCTGGTTCAGCCCGGGTTTTCCTAAAATTCTCTTTCCAATGGTACCTTGCACCCATAACAACACTGCCAACCAACCGTAATCCGAGACAGTGATTTTATTAGAGCAGGATAGTCTTTCCTGTGTGTACTGAGGGCAACAAAGGGGTCCTGGAGAGAGCTCAGGTCCAGAAGGTACCAGCAAAGCCCAGCTCAGCCAGCACAGCCTCTGCTCCGAAACACCCTGAGTGTGCAAAATGGCTTCAGCAAAGCACTCAGCGATGGCGAAGCATATCCTGCAGATTCCTGCTGCTTCCCCTTCTTTGGTGCCATTTTCTTCATTAGTTCCACTCTTTATTTCAATTTTTTCCTGCTGAACAACCGTTGAGCTTAGCCTGGCAAGGCAACTCCACCTTTGATCACATAATCACTGCATGAAACAGCCCGACACTAATGAAAGTTCTGCAGTCTCAGTATGGCTGAAAATACAAAGCTTTGTCTGTAACTCCTTAGTAATTCACTTTTTTTACATAAGGTAAGAACCAGAGATAAAATATGGCTTCCCTGTTTTTTAATGCTATGCTTTCTTTAGTCCTCAAGTAAACAAGACCTAATTACAGCTATTAAAATAATGTCACAATTTCTTAGCTAACATCTATTCCCCCACTCTAAAAAAGTCAATGTCCCAAAGGGAAAGGCTTTCCTCACCTCATCCACCAACAAGAAATTCTATACAGTCACTGGGAAATGTAAAACAAATTATTCAAAGGAAACATTACAGTTTCTGAAATCTAAAGTATCTGAACTGTTTTCAAGTATTTTCTGTGCTCAAGGGCATGTTAGGGATTTTTACAAAGTAACTGTTAATGTGATCAGAGTAGATGTCATCTTGAAGTCTGTAAGTCACAGGATATTAAAACCAACTTGCAAACTTCAGTATATAGGAATACAGGCTGATTCCAAGCAATTACTGGCATCTTAAGACAAGAAGGTCCTGCCAGTAGTAAGTGAAGAGAAAAATATCTATTAAAGTTCTCCGATATTTCAGAGTTATGTTTCTTTAATATTGTCCTTGATACAAATAAGCTGCAAATTTAGAAAGGTATCATGCATTTCTTACTAATCGGGGCACTCCTCCAGCTGAAAAGGATGACTGCAGAATCAAACATCAAACCTCAATCTCCAGCACTTTATTAGTAAGTATTTATTCATGTTCTCACTCTACAGCCCTCTCAGGCCATGTCCATACTGTGAAATAAAAAGTGGCCCAGCCATGGACCTGACACTGGCCCAAGACAGTCCACCATGAGCTCATTCCTTGGCTCCGACTGACTCCTGCCAAAATAAACCTGCTCCTAGACCTGTTAGACCTAAGAATTACATTTGGGGCCAGTCAGTGTCTTGGGGTCAAGGGTTAGTGCCTGACCCATTTTAATTTTGCAGCACAGATGTGGGCTGGAGGCAATGGACTCAACTCTGATATCAGAAGTGAGGTGAAAAGCATTTATGATCCAGTCTGATCTTGCATATTATAATAAATCTTACTTTTATGAGTTGATTTTATGAGATAGAGTTGAGAATTAGCAAAATGAAATACACTTTTTTTTTATTCACCTCTGAGGTAGCTCCAGTACCTTACTGTGGATCAAGCTCTACATATTTTCCACAAGTTCCTTTTTTAACCACTTGGAAAATATCCTACACTTCATCTCTAAACTGCCCACATGATTTTTTGACAGATAAACTGTTATTCTACTGCTCTCTTCAGTGGAACGTGTTGTCTATTTTAGTGAGTTTGGAAAATAAGCCCAAAATACCACACTTAGGTGGAAAAATGCATGACTTTGTTTAAAAATCATGCTAAAACTCAGAGATTTTCATTTCTCTCCCTGCACAGGACCAAAACTAAAGCAGGTAAGAGTAAATGTGCCACAGTTGTATTGTTCACTTACATACAAAAATGTAAGGAACAATTGCTAAATTCACAACTCTATTAGGATTCTTCAAACTACCTGAATATGACAAGTACATAAAAACAGGTTGAAATTTACTGAAAAGATTTCTCTGTCTTTATAAACCTTCCTTCAACTGTTATGATGCAATCAAACTAAGTCAAAATATTATTCTGCAGCAGAAAGTCCTCCACAGTGCAATTCATCCCAAGGAACCCCTGAGAGGTGGTTGGACAAGGAAGTCAAACTGAACAAGAATTACAGTGCTGGAAACCTCCAGAAGCAGCCTAAAGCCTTCAGGCTCAGCATGCTTAGCCCCCAGGCCGCTCTAGAAAGGCAGAGCCAAGACTGTTTCCTCCCACAGGGAGTATGATATTCACTGCATTTGATGCCTTCAGATTGCTTTGTTTCTGTCCATTTTGAGACAAGTGATCTCCATCAGCTTCTCTGTTTGCATCCTGAATGAAGTCCTACAGTATTCTGGTATCTCCTGTTCCTTGGGGAATAATAGGAGAATTTCTCAAGAGTAGGAACTGCTCTCCTGTCTCAGTTCTGTGTACTGTGTTTAGCTCGATAAAACCAAACTCCTCCAGTACAACTCCTCAAGAAATCTCTAGTATGGAGCTCATTCCAAAATACCACAGCATATTTTAACATTTTTTTTCCAAAAATGATGCTTAGCCTTCTTTTTAGGAAGTCCAAAATGGCACATATTAGGATGGATAATAATTTATAACACGACAAAGGAAATTCAACTGTTTTGACCCTCTTAAAATGGGTCTTGGCTGTCAGAAGTTTAGAGTATACAGAATTAAGAGATTATTTCCTTTTAATAAAAAGCATTACGATTAAAAGCTGTCTTGTACTTCCTACCTTTTTGTGAAGTCCCAACCATTCCTACTGGGCTGCCACCAAAATGCAGTGTTTGCATTTTTTAAAAACTACACGAATTTGACACATATTCATTTACACAAAAATGTGTCTGAAAAACAGACAGTGAGATGTATAACATGCTTTACATCACTGCTAATATATCAGCTCTATGTATTAATCACTAGTTACTATTGTTCTTACTCCATCCTTACAAAATTTTGCCTCTTGAAGGAAGAAACTACATAATACTTAGCTCTTAAGCCCACAAACTTCATATGTTTCCTTCAAAAAAAAAAAAAAGCAAATAATCCTCTTCTTAAATTAAGTATAGGAATAAATTCTCTGGCAGAGTGAGGACTCATATAATCAACAACTTGCCCTGTGCTCCCATTTATTCCTGGGTGAATCCCATCCCCAGAGAAAAGCTGTGCTCACAGGACATGCTCTTCCTGCAAAGACATCCATAGGCTTTAGCAAGAATTTGTCTGGGAATGTTCTAAAATGTTTCCCCTCTATGCTGCTCCCGAAGACAGTCACAGTAAGTGAGGTGTCTCTGAATCCATCCTTCTCAGAGAATCCTGGGATAAGCACTGCAGATGGGAGAGAGCAGCGAAATTAAATAGCAAACTGTTCAATGATTTTCAGAACTTGGTGGTTCTCTGATTTTGTTCAGTTTTAGAGGAAGGGAAAATCACCTGACACTGGAATAAACAGGGAACATCTTTTGCACCCACAGGCAGGTTCTTTACATAGACAAAAGTTCAGGATACCACACATAACAACACAAACTATGATCATGACAATCTGGATCATTTTTAATATGTGTGGTTTGATGAGGAATCATGATCTTGGTGTTATGCACAAAAAGTTCTAACCAATAGTCAACATTATAGTAGACATCAGCAAATGAAGGTTTGGGGTTCTTTCTACTAACAGTCTACTTTTTCACAGTTGCCTGATAACTTAAAATTTGAAAGAAAAAATACACCAAAACATTTGAAACTTTTTAAACAGTCTTTTTCAGTTTGAAAATAAAAAATGGAAAGTCACCTGAAAATCACTAACCTTTTCTAATTTTTCAAAGTGTTCTCTGAGGAACTTCATGGGTCGGTCTGGCTTTGCTATGCAAAGGTTTACAATGCACTCTTTCAAAATCTGTTGGATGTTGTGTTTCTGAACATAGAGTTCACATCCCTTCAGGCTCTCATCTTCCTCCACATTGCAGGAAGCAGCAGCAGCCATCTTCAGGCTTGTAAACAGAAAACAGACCTAGGTAAGAAAATGGTGCAAGAAAGAGATAAGAGACAGTTCCCAAATCCTTTGTCAGAGAGATCTGAAGGAGCAAAGGCATTTTAATAATGCCTGTTGCCTATTCAAGAGCTATTGAACCTGAACGTTTTAATGTTCAAGGGTTTTACGTGGAAATGCTGAACTGTATCATCTTTGTAAGATCAACATCCCAGTAAGTACAAAAAGAGGATTTTAACTCCTAGACAGTGATTAATCTTCGGGGGAAAAAAAACCAAAACAAACAGTGCAATTAACCCTCCGAGACCAGGACTTTCAAAGACAGCTATTAAATGATGGCGTAAAGCCTAGTTCTTCTATCCCCATGGGAACAACCTCCCTGCCACCAGAAACCCTGCTTTCCGCTTCAGAGGGATTTTCGGCCAGTTTCACCATTTCCCCTTTCCCAGCGAGCGACCCTTGCCGGCCTCGGGGGCTCTGGGGACGCGCGGGCAGAGCCCCGCGAAGGGAACTGAGCCCCGCAAGGGGAACATTGGTGACTGGGGGGGAGAACAACTCCAAACCCTCTTTATTTCCCCCAGCGAGGTTATGACCGCTCTGTTACGAGCCCAGAACCGCGAGGGCGGCTGTACCCTGGGCCGGTGGGTCCGGGGGGCTGTGCGGGGCAGCCCCGGCAGGAGCCCCGGACCCAGCCGGGTGCCCCCCGCTGCAGCGC
>VXAU01005769.1:1268168-1301620 GCA_013399695.1 Formicarius rufipectus | reverse complement strand
GGCCGGGGGGGCTGAGGGGACGGGGGAGGCTGAGAGGAGTTTGGGGGTTGAGGGGACCAAGGGGGCTGATGGGGCCGGAGGGAGCGTGGGGACCGGGGAGGCTGAGGGGGCCGAGTGGGCCGGGGAGACCGGGGGCACCGATCTGTCGCAGGCGCTGTCCCGGCCGCTGAGCCTCCTGCAGCAGCCCGACTGTGGGCGGGCGGCGCGGCTGCGGGCGCTGGAGGCCATCGGCGCGGAGCTGCGGGGCCGGAGCTGCTCGGCGCTGCAGGCGGTGTTCGCGGCGCGGCTGCTGCGGCCGCTGTCGCGGTGCGCGGCGGGGGACGCGGCCGAGCGGTGTCGGGAGCTCGCCCTGCAGCTGCTCCGCCACGGGCTCGAGCAGGCCGAGCGGCCCTGCGAGGAGGCGCTGCCCGTGCTGCTGCCGGTGCTGGCGCAGCGGCTGTGCCCGCCGCCCGGCGCCGAGCCCAGCGAGGAGCTGCGGCTCGGCCTCGTCCAGCTGCTGGGCCTCCTCCTTCAGCGCTGCGGGGCCGCCACGGCCCCCTACCTCGGCGACATCACCCGCGTCCTCCAGGCCACCCTCCTCGACAAGTATGCCGAGGTCAGGAGGGAGAGCTGCAGGTGTGCGGTGGCCTGTGCGCGGGCCGTGCCAGGTGGGGCGTAGCGATGGGCAGCGGGGAGCGGTGGGGTGGTGCGAGCCTGCGGCTCCCGGGGCATGGGAACAGGGACACAGAGAGGGAGGTGAGAAGTGGCACAGGCCCTCCACGGGTGTGCTTTGCGGGATTTGGAGGAGCTGTTGGAGCAGAGCCATCCCCGGAGTGGAGGCTGAAGTGTATGACATGTGGGCCACAGCGGGAGGAGGAGTTAGGTCAGCTCTGATACAGTATAGAGTTAAATCTGCCTGCTACATAAATGCAGCGGCCTTAGTCAAACTGCTGTTCGTAGTGTTACCGAAATGATGTTACTCCAGATCTTGTCACCCACATAAAGATACAGAATCATACAATAAGGTTAATGCCCCACCCAAATGCCTAAGTCCACCCAAAATATCGTCTTGTACTGCTGGTCTCAGCAGCTAGTGGGTATATCCATGCTACATAGAGTCACTGAATGGTTTGGGTTGGAAAGGACCTTGAAGATCATCTAGGTCCAACTCCTTGCTATGGGCACGGGTGCCACTCACTATGACAGCTCACGTGGTTGATGTTTCTGTCCTTCTGCCCTAACAGAGCACTTCCATATGCAGTCGGAATCTCTGATAAAACCCTTAATGCAGACAATTTCACACCAGCACTACAGAGTTCGTGTTGATGTGATTCAGGCTACTGGAGCAGTGATACAGTTTGGGAATGGAAAGTCTGTGGATGATGTTCTGTCTCATCTGGCCCAGAGATTATTTGATGAGATTCCCAAGGTGTGCTTTTCTTCTTCCTTTCCTCTGGATTTATTTTAAATCTGTTTTGAGTTGGGCTTTTTGGTTTTCCCTCCTCTTCCCCAGATTTCTGCTTCCATTCATTCAGTTGAGATAAGTAAATATGTCTGTTGTGGTTTAGTCCTAACCAGAAATTAAATACCATCCAGCCCCTTGCTCACTCCCGGTTCAGGTTACCTGTCCCGGTTCAGGTTACCTGTCCTGGTTCAGGTTACCTGTCCTGGCTCAGGTTACCTTTCCTGGCATTGCCTCCTCCAGTTCTTTTTGCAGCTCCTCACTAGCAGAGCTTGAGATACCAAAAAGTCCTTGACTAAGGGTAAACTCTGCTTAGCAACAATTAAACATCAGTGTGTTATCAGCATCATTCTCATAATAAATCCAAAAAACAGCACTGGAGCAGCTATTAAGAAGATGAACCCTGTCCCAGCCAAAACCAGGATAATTTCCCATACAAGCTTCTTTATCAGTTGTAGACTATCCAAACCCAAGGTTGGTGACCTGTTCAGCTGCCTATTCAGTTGTTCTCTAATTTTGCAGAGTGATGAAGATTATAGGAACCTTTGTGTTTCAAGGGGTACCTTAAATTCTCCTAAATTCTCTGTCATCTCTCTCGGTCTTGATTCATTGTCCTTTTCAGATACTAACCAAACGTGGTATTCGTCCCTTCATAAGATGCAGCTGAGGCAGTAATTTTAAAATTAAAATTAACTTACTCCTTTGTAGTGAACAGAGAACATTTTCTTCTGGAAATGTGCTTGGAAAGCACATTTCTTACATTCTCAGGAAGATATTAATCATGACAGTTTAGTTTTCTGAGTTAGGTCTGTGTCTTGTCTTCCTCTCAGAGTTGTGCTTTTGTGCAGCAAACAGTCTAAGACTGACTAAGCCAGAGTGAGAAAAAAGTAGAGTGTGATACCTTGGGTGTTACTTAATATGCTTCTTCAAGTGAGAAAATCCTGGGTTCTTGTAATTTCTTCTGAGAGGACCAATGTGCTTTACCAAGTCATGTACACAGAAAGCAAATTCTGTTTTTTTCTTTTTTTTTCTGTTATTCTGCTGACATACATTCTTTCTGTGTCCCTGTAGGTACGACATGCTGTAACAACTGTCATTGGAGAATGGTTGTTGCACCTACGGGATAGATACTCATATTTTCACAAGTTGATCCCTTTGTTACTCGGCAGCTTCAGTGATGAAATTCCTGAAAATACGTAAGCAGAACACTTTTTTCTTTTTCCCCTTAAATAGATGTCACACATGGGAATGGTCCTGTGTTTTAGAGATGTCTTCCTTGGAGGACAAAACCCCCACTTTTGCTTTTTCTGCTTTTTCTTAAACCCAAAATGTTAGTGTTTCTTCAATAACTTTATACTGCATTCAAGTAAACTTGAGAGAGACAGAGAGAGAATTATCCTTTGGAAGAGGAGACCTCAGTCCACTGAGTACTAAAGTCTAAACTCTCCACTTAATATGCCTCAGTTAATGGCACCAATGCTTTCCATCCTTTCAGCTGAATTTAAGTAGTCATCTTTTCCAGAAGTCTAATTTTAAAATGTTTTTCTTTGAGGGGCATGATGTTATAAAACTCTTACTTTGTATCTAGGGAACTGGCTTGGACTTACTGGGGAAAGATAGGCTTGCAGTGGGAGAAGGAGAATGAAGAAGATTTGAAGGATAAGATGGATTTTAGTGTTTCACCATCTCATTATCCCAAGGGAGGTAAGTGTTGCACTGAAAGTGATTTTTGCTTCCTGAAAAATGTCCAAGAGCTGCAGTGTAGTAATGACAGCAGAGCAGGATGTGTAATATTTATTACAAGGTATTATGTTAGTTAATGTATATGGGTAGCACATATAAAAAATACATCTTATTTATGTATATAAAATTATTTAAATTATTTATATTGAATGTAAATTAAAAAAAAAAAAAAGTTTGTTCAATAACTGCATTATTGTTTTCCATTAATCCAAGAATGCATTTTGGAGAAAGAGTAAGTGAAAATGCCTATGCTCAAAAAAAGGTATAGCAGTGGTGCAGAAACAACAGAACGTTCTACATCAGCCAGCAGCCAGGTGCACAGTGGGCACAGAGATGACTTGGAAAGGAAGGCAGGGTGAAAGAACCCAGGATCTGAGTCCTTAAATAATGAGAACTGATCACAGCATTAACGATCCACATAATTGGTGTAGAAGGAAAATTTACTGTGAAATGATTTCAGACTTCTGAGACACTGGGATGCTACCAGAGTCCGTGAAGAATGTGGGAACAGAGTAATTTTATTATACACAAAATGTGTATTATGCCCAAGGTATGCAGAATGGGTAGATTACTTTTTAGTACCATATGATTTATAGGTGGCTTTAAAACATTGTGTTTGCAGTAGCTTGAAGCTTGTTTCCTGTTCTGGTTCATGAAGTTAATGTTTAAAAACATGCACATGGGAGTTGGTGAGCGAGTGGGTTTTACTGGCTCTTTTATTGATTTCTGCACTCATACTTAACAGAACAAAAACTCTTTTGGTGTGAAAGAACAGGTTCATGCTTGACTTGTGCCTACGTGACAATCACATCACAGAATACCCAGCAGCAAAATCCTTTCCATGACAGTGGGTTCCGGCATCCTTTCTTCTTTGAAATTACACTTCTTTTTTCTTTAAAGTTGTTTTACTCAGTAATGCTTGAATGAAAGGGGGAGCGCTTCATGATGGGGACTGGTTTGACAGAACTGTTTAGCTTTGAAGACAGGCAGGTTGATCTGTCATCCTTTCCAGCTTTTTTTCTTTCCTCCTTATTTTATATATAATTTTACCTCAGGGTCTTGTAAATTCCAAAGAATGCTTTTACTTCCACCAGTGATGGCAGAAACATATTTCTTTTTCTGGCAGTCAGAAAATCTTTTAACATACATAAAGTGATGAAGTTGAGTGTCTAAGCTCCAGTCACTTATTTTGCAATGACCGTGATGTAGTGATGGTCATAAAAGGCTTAATATCCTTGTCTTTGAAACAGGGATTACCATTTGTACAGCTGATGGTGTTATGTTGATCAGTTTTCTCTAGGGATGCGTTGGGTTTTTTGTGTATACATTGTTTGGTTGGGGTGTTTTAGAGTGATGTCTGTCAATTACTTCATAATTAAACGATGTGTGCTTTCCAAAATAATCTTCTTAGCACAATAAATCTGCCCTATGAATTTGGACAACATTCCAGCTCCACATTATTTGAATTTTCTTGCATTTTTCTTGGTAGAATGATGCAGTTAAGACTTGAATGTGCTGTATGTGTGTGTATTTATATGTATCCACATGTGACTAAAGAATATTTTGAAAAAATGACCTGATAATTTTGGACTTGAGTCCCAAGTTAATGGTGACTTTAAGATACCATTTCTTGCTGCTTATCTTTACTTCCAAATTGTATCTTGTTAACAATCAGGCTTTATGTGACAAGAGAGAAGAAAAGTCTTACAGATAGAAAATTTCATCAGAGACACTAATATGCCTTAGTTTTAAGTAATAATTTGTGGTATCCTACAACAGACTGCATGTAGTTGATTTTTATTATATATGTCCTTCCTCTCTGTTTGCTCTCCACAAACACTTGTGTTTGGTTGTTTCTTTGTTGGTTTTTTTGTTTGTTTTTTTTTGGGGGGGGGGAGGAAGTTGTGTTGTTTGGGATTTTTTTTAATATGATAATTTTTTTAATATGTATTTTAATATTTTGTTGCCATTTCTTCAGACTTTTTTAATGTACTGGAATATCTTTTTACAACTCTGAGTTTATAGTAAGTTTTACTTAACTTTGGCCAACTGTCAAACTGATGGACCTGACATGGGAGCCCCCCTGCTTTGATCTCACAGTGACAGATCCTGCAGGTCAGAGGAAGAGCAGAGTTAGACCCCATACCTGGTGTCATCCCCCCAAGTGAACAGCTTCCACTGAGCCACACCAGTCATTGCCTTAGGATACAGGTGCAGAGAGTTTATAGCAGGGAAGTCTTTGACAGGAGTAGCTACAGGGATAAATACCTGCATTTGAACATCTGAAATGAAGGAATTGCTGATAAAGAATGGTCCAAATTCTTCAAACACAATTCTGCCTGGGGTCAAATGGGATGCACAGTCTGTATTTGCTGTCTCAAGTTGATTTCTTTATTTGACCTTTTGGTATTTGTTGTCAGTTTTCATAATCCAAAATGTTATGGTCCATTGACAAAAGAAGGAGCAATTCATATCCTGATTCTTGAATTCTTTTTTTTTTGTTTTTCCCTACTCTAGGTGTTTCATAGGCATTTATAAGCCTTTTGTATTCTTCAGACCATTTACTTTAGTCAGTTTTCCTTTTTGCATTTGGAGTTACACTGGTCAGTGCAGGAAAATATCCTGAGGCAGCTAAGAAGGATATCCTTCTTAGGATATCCTTAAGAAGGATATTTCCTTCTTAAGCATTTATGGCAGAACTCTATATCAGAAATAAAAAATGGACTCACACAATCAGTGCTTTTTGACGCATCATAATGAATGATGTCTCTTTCTTAAAACAGCATGAGAACATTATGAGTGGCAATTATGAAATGGGTCTTCTCCGAGAACAACTTTTCAGATTTTGTTTATATAAGCATGTACAGCATAAAGGAAAAAAAATTACTAGGAAAAAAGTCACTTAAAACATTTATTTCTGATCTTTGGAAAGGGCTGTCACAGATTTGTGTGTAAAGTACTGAAGTGGAGGTTTGATAGTTGCTTGTGACATTGGTTAAGTTGCTTCTCTAAGTCTTAGTGACTTAGAGATGAACTCAGGTGTAAATTTGAGGGTTACCAAGACAGAACAGTAGGCATTTGTTTGGGAAGGTACATTTGTTAGTTCTCTAGAAATCTACAGCCTTTGTTGAGGTATGAAGTATGTATTTGTAGCACTTCGTGGTTCTGTTTAAACACAAAAGATAACAACAAACCTCCACTTTCCACAAAGTCTTTACAAATTAAATTCAGTCTCAAGAAAAATAATGTGTAAATTCCTCCCCCCCCCGACTCCTGTCTCATCTTTTATACCAATTTGTGTTATATAATTTTTGAGAGATTGAAGATGCACATCAGTGAGCTGCTCTTCCTGAAAAGGCCCTAGAAAAGAGCCCATATAACAGCTGTGATATTTTTTAAATACTATCAATTTTTGGCCTGATCTATTCACAGCACCCATACAAGCCATAGTTAGTGCCCTTTCTGCTTTCAATTTGCCAGGTACACTTTTAACCTTTTCCTTTAGAGGGCACAATTGGCATTGTCTGTTTTACTGCAGCTCATGTTCTCTGTGCTACTTGTGACTTATACCTTTCTTTCCCACTCCAAATGATATTTAACTCGATACCACAACACTTGCATACAAAAGCCTTTATTTTGTTTATCTCTGTGTGTTTCAGTTAGTTTTTTATAAAGGGATTTGTGTTGCTAATTAAAAGGAAATTATTAAACTGTATTTTCCAAAGTGGATAATGTCACACATTAAGTTCTTTTACTCTTTCCTTTCAGTAAACGTTTTGAAACATGTAATAAATGCATAATAAATACATAATTTTTCAAAAGCTTTGTGGAGTTTAAATTCTGCAATATATATTAAAGAAGTGCAACTTGCATATGTAAATTCCTCAGCAGCATTTGGAACATTTTCTTCTGTGCTGAAGCAGTTACCCAGAGCTCTTAGCCTGAAACTTTTTAACTTTACTAAGGATTAATTTGCATTGGCTTTTCCTTTGATCTCTTGTTTTGTTCCTGTTTGTTTGTTTCTTCCAGTGACTCGACCAGGGCTAGGTTGTAGGGAACTTGTGTCAAGAAACCTCTCCAAAATTCTGCCAGGTCTCTGTCATGATATAACAGATTGGGTTGTAAGCACCAGAATAAAAGCATCCCAGCTGCTGTACACATTGTTGCTGCATGCAGAGGATCACATCACACAGCACATGGAGCTGCTGCTTAGAACTTTGTACCAGTCGTGCTTGGATGAAGAAGGTGATGTGGTTAAAAATGTAAGTTTGATCTCTTAAAGTAGCTGTTGTACACCGAATAAAGACTCTGTCCTTTATAGTCCTGAGCCTGACTTCTGAAGGTTGACTTTACCATAGGTCACTGGAAATTGCTGAAGGATCAGGATCAGGATCAGGTTTTTAGGGGTGTTAAAAACATACGAACGTTATACTTACCGGCTATACTAAAATAAATGTAGAAGACCAATAGTGAAGGTATTTAAACTTCAGTTCCTATGCCAACTCTTTGAAGCATTGATAATAACCTCTAAAAACCATAAGCAGTGGATTAAAGCATAAAAGTCTTGAGGTAATAAATTCAGTGAAAAAGAAATGTGCAGGTCATGTCCTTTCACGTTAATTTCACTTATGTCCCCCTGATGCATAATCCAACTATATACTGAGGTATGTTTATTCCATGTGATACCCATATTCGGTTTCTGAATCCTTGACTTAATGCTTGGAAAATGCTGGTAATTTGTGAGGCACAATTAGTTTAGTTTTTTCTAATAGTTAATGCTTTCAACACTTTGATCAACAAATCAGTAAAACAGATGTAGTTGAAAACATTAGATAAGTTTAGCAAGAGAAAGACAGGTACTGGAAATGTTTTTACAATTTTAAGATAAAATCTTCTGTTCATATTTCTACACAAGGAAGAGAACATATGTATAACAAAAAAAAGTTCCATGTAACTTACTTTAAAGCTACAAATTTTATTGCCTTGGAAAATTGGAAGAATGTGTTCTGCTTACTGGATACAAGTAGTTCAACCAAATGGCCAGCCCTAAATCAGGCTTGTCTTCAGGTTTCTGCTGTCAGCTGGGCTATAACAAAACTTAAATAGTTAGGACAATAAAGCCACGTAGCCCTGCTGTCCTGGCCAAATTTCCTATGGCGTGCTTATTGCTATAGATGTAAATTCAAAAGTTTGTGTTCAAACAGCACATAGTTTTCTCTTGCCTTTAAGTGACCATATTTGTCTTTTTCCTGGAATTCCACTACTAATCTTGCAGGTGCTTCCAAGAGATTTTTTCCCAGTTAGGAGATGATTTTGGTATTTAATGGTACTTTTCTTTGTGCCAAAACATAAACACACAGCAACTTGTGTTTGTGAATGCCTTTTATCTCTTAGTGATGCTGCTTCCCAGGGTTCTGTGATAACATCCTCTATAGTTTGTCACTGTAGGACCCATTTCAGAGCAGCCACCAACTTGGAAAATTTCCATGTCTTTCTCTAGCCTAGTCATACCAAATGAAATGTACAAAAGAACAGATGGTGTTTTATTCTTTGTTTCTTTCTTCGCTTTTTTTCTTTTTCCCCTGTTAAAATGAGTAAATTGATCTATATTAATGTATCAGTTCATGGTTTTGAACTGTTTGAATTGTATTGTCCAGTTTTCAGAGCAGTAAGAGTCTTTTTCTTTCTCTATAGCAAATATGGAGGAGGACAGAGAGTATGTTACAACTACTTTGAGTCCTCCTCTTTGTGACAGAAAACAACTATAAATAGTGGAGATTTGAACTATAGAACTCGTGGCTATGTTCTTCCATTGATACTCAGAAAATAGCATGATTCAAGTATTAATTAGGTGAAATTAAAAATCCATGGCTAAATCACTAGACTAAAAATAGTATACAAAGGGAGATAAGCTTTCATGCTTGGGGAAATGAGCCAACCTTTAAACACATGGATTAGGAAGAAGTTTTTCTGTTGTACAGGTAATGGTGCAGTAGTTGATTGTATTTTGTTTATTCATGCATGTGATTGTAAACATTGGGCATCAAGCAGGCAGTAAGCTCTGATGTGGTGGCATTTCAAGTGGAATACAACTTACTGATATATCTGCAAGACAGGGATAGGATCAAAGGGTGCCAGTATCATGGGAAATAAACAGTATTTTAAGTCTTCACAGTTAAAGCAGTAAGAGATGGAAGCAGTGGGCAGTTCCCCCCATGGCAGCGCTTCCACACTAAACCAGATATAGTACAATAACAAAAAAATTCTCTTTCAGGTTTTTATAGTTACAGCTTTTAATAGATGGGGGATGACTCCATTAAGAGCAAGCCTTGGAACAGCATTTGGATGACAAAATGCTAAACCACTAAATCTGCAACATCTGGTTCTTCTAAACTAGAAACTTTATTATGCTGAGAGTTGTACACTTCATTTCTGTGCCCTGCTTTCCCGTGGAAGTTTGTCTGATGAGAAGGGTGCTTGCATGCCTTATTATGTGCTTACTGAACACATCAAGAAAATTTCTTCATGCATATAATCATTACTGAGCAAGTGGAAAAGGCCTACAAGGCAACTGCTGGAGCATTTAAAGTAACAGCTGGAATCATAAAAAGAAAAAGCCTCTGATATGTTGAATGGTCTTTGTGTTTTCAGGAAAATCCTCACGTTTTCCTGTTCCTTTTTCAGAGTGTGAAAGCAGCAGAATTGATTGGAACATTTGTTAGCCCTAAGGTGTCTTTGAGATTAATCACCTCAGCCTTTGGGCAGACACCCAAACCATCTTGTGTGATGGTTCTGGCTGCAGTGATTCAAGGGAGCCCCAAAGAAATCTTACAGCCTCATGTGGCCCAGCTTGGCAAGACACTGTCACAACCTGGAGTTTGTCAGCGATCTGAAGAGGTAAGGAAGGCTGGAAAACACAAAGCAGGCTACAGGTTTTGACCAACATATTTTTCCCTTGTTCTCCCTCAATGCTCCCATTCTTATTTGTCCCTTGCACACCTACCCCACCCTATCTCAGGACATAGCTGTGGATGTGTGTCTGAGCCAAAACAGGAGCTTCCTGCTCCTCCCCGGGCCATGTTCTGGTCTCCTGGGCCAATCTACTATTCCCAAAAACTTACAGTCTATCCTCTCAGCAGATGTGGGTTCAGTCTTGAGAACTGCTGTAGAAGGCTTCATGTAGTGATAGGAAAATGAAGAGGCATGGCAGGGAGAGAAGCAGCTGTTTAGTAAAGTACTGTACTAACAGAGGACTGACTACCTTAGCTGATCCTGAGGCAGAGTTTAACCCACACTTTGAAACTGCTTGTGTTCACAATCCAGAGAAAGATAAATATTTCAATCCTTATCAGTAAAAGTGACTGAATATTTTTCATAGTCCATTGTAATTGGCATGTCAGGTTTCCTAAGAAAGATTCCCTCTTAATGCAACTTATTTTGTATTCTTATTTTCCATTTTAAAAGGAAGGTACCAGTACTTTATGTAGGAGTGCAGTTTGTAAACTTTTGGGTCTGGTTCCTTCTCCTTAAGTGACAATCTAGAAGGAAGAAGTTTATAAATTAGAAATTTACTCCCAAGTGTATCCTTAATTAATGGCTGAGCCTGAAGACCATTTTTATTTTCACATTTGAAGAATATTCATCAATTGCTATATAGGGAGGTGAGAGATTCTCTTCAACATGGAATGGAGATTTTTGAACCTGCAGGACTTTCTTTTCCCTTCACTTATTCAAATGTAGAAATAGATCTGTTAAAGATGCACAAGAGGAATCCCTGTAATTCTCCCTACAAATGAAATCCTGGCTTTAATCCCACCACAAGTTTGTTAGGCCTGTGCTGTTAAGATGACCAAAAAAGGGTGAGTGCTGTGCCTTCAGAAACTCTGACTTCATGTCAGATGCAGGCTTCCCCTTAAAACAGTTATTCATGTGTGCAGACTGAATCTGGCCTAATTGTCTTTTTCAGCCAATGTAAGATAGATGTTTGAAGTTCTTCCCTCATTAGGTTCCTTCCCTAATGGAATATGTACCAGTGATGCAGGAATTAACCTTAATCTCCATGAAGCTTGTGATGATTAGGAACTCATATAAGTGGAAGCACTGTAACCTGATTGTTCAAATAACAACTCCCTGAAGTACATCTGCAAAATTGCTATGAGGTTTAAGCTTACCACTTCCATTTGGCATTAGCTACAGGAGTCAGATCCATCTGCAGCTGAAGGTTTGGGGTAATTGTTCTAGCCTTTAGTCTTGGAAAACAATCTTTCTCTATTTTAGCCAGTGAATGCTGCACAGACACTGTTTGGCTAAGGATTGACCATGTCCATGAGATTAATCACATTTATAGCTAACCTATTCCTAGACTTGATTTATTTTTTGGAAGTAAATTGGTAACAATGGCCCCTTCTGTTCACTGACAGCTCCATGAATATCTGATGCACTTTATCATAGAAGTCATGGCAAACTAACTGACAACAATATTGACTTCAACTGGTATCAGCTGCATCAAGATAACATGAATTATATTGCATCAAATGAGATAAATTGGCTGAGATAAAAGCAAACGCTCAGGTTTTCTTTGTTTATGTATTTAACTGTCACTGTTGATCCAAAATAGACAAACATGGAATAATATTTCAAAGAGTTGTACCAAATACGTTATTAATTAACAAATTGCACTTCAGAAAGAGAAAGTAGTATCTGCAAGCACTTCAAAATGCTTTGATGTTTTTATTCACCATTCACCAGTGAGCCCATTGTGTGATTAAGAGCAGGGTCATTTATTTTACTAACAGGACAAGGTAAATACAAACAGACAGTGTGGGAGGAAGATTATATTGTATTCTATAAAGAGTAGAATGCAGGTAATTGGAAGAATTAACATGAAATTATCAATATGTTACTAATGGAGGAGATTTTACAGTGCTCAGATTTTATTACTGTCATTTCCCATCTCTTAAAGTGAATGTTATATTTGCTAAGAAAATATAGTAACTGTATGCTTTTATTAAAATTAGGTATTTTATATGGAGCAGTTGCTTTCTTGTATACAAGCATTGATTGAAGTGTGCCAGGAAGACTGCAAAGAAATTAGCTTGCAGCTAATGAAGGTTTTGGTGACCATAATGGCAATACCATCCTCTCAGGACCTTAAAGAAAAGGTAAACTATGAGCTGGTTTAATATTTTGTTGTGTTTTTGACTTTTACTGTTGATAAATTATTGATAAGACACTTTGTCTGAACAGAGCCATAATTATTTGCGGGGAGTAATAGTTTGTGGCAAGTCCATAGTTTGGGACATCAGAGCCTGTAGAATTATGCATCTCCGTAAGTTTGATTAAAGGCTCATAGAGTTAGAATACATGCTGGTTCCAAGCAGGGCCAGAGAATTCAGTTGTGTTTTGTGGTCAAAAACACCCAGTGTGGGTCTGTAGGCTGCAGTTACAACTAGAATTTTATTTTTGTTAACGTATGTTTAGGTTAGGTTTCAGAACAGATAGCTTGAGGTGTCTCACTGGAGCATGGGAAGCTCAGAGTAGGATGAGAGCAGCCATTGGCCTAGAAGAGCACTTTACTGGGCTGGGTATTCATCACTGGGCCACAGTTTCAGTAAAGTTTTTGCCCAGGAAGTGTCCAAGAGTTTATGCTTGTCACTGGATTATGGGAAGCCTTGGGTATGCTGGGGCTGCTGATTGAACTGTTGATATTTACTTTTTAGGTAGATGTAAGTTACTGGTCAGTGAATATTTGGTTATACACAGGAAAAAACTCAAATTTATTTTCTGACTATTAAGGAACAATTCACCTGGAGATCAAGAGCCTTAAAGAAGTGATGGTTTAATAGTAATTTTTTAATCTTTAGCCAGAGATCAGACTGATTTGACAGTAGTCGACCTTTTTACCTCCCCACCAGAAACAAAAGTTTAAATGTCGCAGGAATGCTTTCAAATCAAGGACAGCTGTACATGTCTGGATAATAGATGAGCTTTTTTGGCTCAGCATTATCTCACCCCCTTATTTCTCTCTTCCTCTTTCTTCCTCGAGCTAAATATCCTATAAATCAGTGAGCCATCCTTGTGCAGTACAATTATGACCTATCCCAGTTGCCTTTTTTCAAACACACACCTTAAATTTGGTGACTATTCTACTTCCTTTTCTCTTGCTCCCAGGCATGGTATTCCAAAGGCCTGTGTAGCATCAGTATTTATAGCCCCAGAGCTGACAGGCTGCCTCCAAGGAGGCATAAGGTATTCTGAAAGAAATGAAGTCAAACAAAGCTTGAAACAAGTATTGAAAAGACTTTGCAGGTCAAAGAGGGTTGGGATGATGATCTGTCTAGTGGAGAGTCAGTGCAAGAGTGGGATTTTGGAGGGGTTGCAGCTTTGTTTGTTTGGGTTTTTTTTTCAGACAAAAAAAAAAAATCTGTCCATACAAATCTGGTATGTTTTGTGGTATCTTGTCTGTTTATCCTTGCAGGGGACTATAAAGTTAGCAATGTCCATTTAAAACCTTACAACTTCATACTCTTACACAAGAAAGCAGTTCCATAGTGATAAACTCTAATTTTCATATATGGAAAAATAAATCTTCCAAGATAATTAAAGGTTTAAGATGTTCCTGCAGTTGCAGATGATTTTTTTAAGTTGACAATACTTTGGATAAGAATCGTTTTTCTCATTAGCCTTTCTTTTAGCTTAGACACATAGAGAATCTGGCAGTGAGATTACATAATTGCAATATTTCAAAATTGCCACAAAGACAAATATGGCTTGAATTTCATTTTTTTCTCCAGTTACTGACTATTCTGAAACTTCAAAGTAGCTGTACAGCTTGCAGGAGGCAAGAAGTCCCTGTTAAAATAGCTTAAGAATATACAGAACAAAAGTATTACAGCTGCTGTACAAGTATGAATTTGTTGTTTGGAAAAGAAATCTATATTCAAGATCAAAAGATTTTGAGTATAAACATAAATTATCCAAAAATTAGCGTTATAGAACTTCAATTCAGGCTTTACTGTAAGAGGACAGGTGATCACTGAGATAGTTGGGATCACCACTGATGTGACCTGATGGTGAACACTCAGGTTTTGCCTGATTTGTGTCCATCATGTTTCTGGTTGCTTGGGGCTGAGTCACCAAGCCAAGACCACCAACAGAGGATGGCAGTGGCACGAGCAGGAGAGTGGTTTACAGCCCCAAAGAAACTGCAGCCCTAGCAGTTGTGAGACTGTTAAGCATGATTTGAGCTTGTCAGTGATTTAACTGCTGACCTAAAGATAAGGTTTTGTTTCATTACCAGTGCCCTGTGCTATCTTGGCCCTTCTTTTGGCACACGTTGAATATGAGCATGAAAATAATGTGCCATTAAACTTGTTAATTTTCAAATAAAGGAAAGAAAATGACCTTTGCTATTTGTTTTTGTTTAACTGTGAGAGACTTCTTCATGAGAAGATATGCATCAGTCTACAGACATACTGAATTTATTATCTCTTTTTAATTGCAATCTTGAAACCACTGAAAGTTCATTTTAAATCATATGTGAACAATGTATTATTTTGTGCCTCTTGTTCAATGGAAAAAAAATCCTGTGGATTATGGTGGGACTGATAATAGGGAACAGTTTCTGTCCTTATACATTCTGTAAAATGTTCCAATTCCTTTACTAATGACTTATATGTAAAATAGTCATTTACCTGAACTGTTTTGGCTGGCTGGCAGAATGCTTCCAGAAAGGAGAAAGCTGTTGTGCTTGGGACAGGCAAGCCTGCCTTGAGAGTAACCTTTGTCCTTAGCAAATCCTGATTTATATGTTTTTTCCTAGAATTCTCATTTATTTTCTCCACATCTGGTACTACCATAAAAACATCTATGTCTGGCAAGTGATTAGTCTGTAAGAGTCTAAAGGCCCTAGACATGTTCCAGCTAACTTGTGTGGTTGAGTTCAGCTTAAAAATATTAAAACTATGAGTACAATTTGTAGTTCTACTGAAGCACTGAGAGTCAAATGATGTCACTCAAAGCTCTGCACTACATCTTTCCCTGCTGGAACTGGCTGTGCTGGCAGCACATGTTATTCCTTAGTGGGGTTTCTAACAGTGTCTTGCTCCCCATCCTTGATTCACTGTCTACTGAAATCACTAAGGCTGTAGATGCTGCTTCCAGCATGCTTTTAATCTTTTCCTTAGAGAAGTTTTATGCTTCTGGTAGATGCCTTCAGGAACTGTAAAAGCAAATTTTCCTTTCCTTTGAAATACATCTGCTGCAAGTGATTAAGAAAACCTATAGGCTTCCTTGCCAAGCGTGGTCACGTCTGGAATTCATTTAGTGTTTCTTTTGTACATGTTTTATTTGCATGTCTCATGGAATAGTCTAACTGTAAATATGAAGAAGATATTTCCAATGTAAGAGGGAATTTTGTTACTTTCTAAGCAACAGAAGTTGAGAATTTCAAAATAATCCTGCCCTGTAAAGAGAAAGCTTAATTAAACTGGAGGGGAGGAAGTGGGAGAGAGGAAATACCATGTCTTCTCTGACCTGCAACAGCAATAGTTTCTAGAAGCTGCCATAGCCTGCTAGATGGGAGTGTGAGAAATTCCCCCTATATTAATGTTTTAAATCATTTTTAAATTAAGGAGAAAAACCACTATATTTTTAAAACCACTATGAGCCTTTTTTGTGATGTGGTTAGTTTTTGGGTAGGTCTGCACACAGATTAGACTTTCATTTTGCTGTTGGGTTGCTGTGCTCATGATTTAATTTTGAAATCAGGACAAATGTTTGACTTCAAGTAAGAGTTAATGGCTGTAGTATAAGCAGACTTTAAATATCCATCTTGATTGTTTAAGTAGAAACTATGAAAATCTTTGTGTCCCTTCTGTTCTTATAGTATGAGTTTTAAAAGTTTGGCATTTTTTTATTAGCATTGCTTCAATTAAAGTATCCCGTCTCTGTCTTAACAGGTAGAGAAAACAATGTCTTCATTAGCTGAAGTGCAGCAACTGGATAATTTCCACTGTCTCTACAAGCAGCACATAACTGAGCTCATGGAGTTGGTGTCAGTGTCATGTGATGGGTGGACCTGCTTTTCTCCAGAGGTGTTACAGTTCGAAGTCATTGCAACCCATTCAGGTACAGCTTATCAAGTAGTTCTGAAAAAAATAAAGCCTCAATCCCCATAGCCTGCAGCCAGGTTGTGTTTGTAATGAACAGTGCAATACTCAGAAACCTCACAAGAACATGATGGAAAGCAAAACCAATGTGGAAGCATCTCATATTCCAAAAGACTCCTAGGCAGCAAGGAGCCAGTTAAAAGCACCTATGGAAAAGTGCACTCTCAGATAAATGACATAGGTGAAGATTAACAGGAGATGAACTGGTGCAGTTTATGGGTCCAAAAATGTATATATTTTTTTCCATCTATTCACCAGTGTTTCAAAGGGTACTAACTTTCTGTAACAAACACTTCCTCACTGTTGTTCATTAACACATGACTGTGTAGAGGTTAGCGAAACACTTTGGTGTAGGTTTCACATACCTTCAGTCCTGCACAGTGAATACCCCTCGACACAGCTCTCCAGGTTGCATCTACAGCAAGGGACATCATGGCAGGCAGCTCTTTTCACATTTTAAGATTGTTAGAATGGAAAGTCCTGTTTATTTGGTTTTTTTCATTTGTGTTAGTTGAACAGGGGACAGTCACTTCAGCTACAGGTGAAGTATCACTGTGGCTACTGCAGTTATATGTGGACAGGTGTGTTTTCAAGGACTGTGTCTTCCGCATTTAATCCTTGAATCTCAGAAAAGCCCTCATCAAATGTAGATGAAGCACTCACTTTCTGGTTTGTGCAGCAACCAGCATAAGCACTTTTTCTGTTTCTCATCTCTAGAAAGAGCAAAAAGTTTTTTGAGTGCAAGATCCAAGAGGCCAACTTTTCTGTATTTTTGTGCTCCCATTTCCATGACTGAGGGACTTCTAGACAGTTGTCTCTGTTTTCCTTAATGCTAAATAAATCATCAGATGTCTGGGCAAACATTTTGGCTTGCACCCAGCACTGGTAATATGCTATTGTCTGTGTTTTCTGTCTGACACAGCAGCTCCTAGAGATGTATTTTTTTCTTTCTTTTCGTTCCCACACATAATGTTGTTTTTAATCAATTTAATCAGCTTTACTCATTTCACATTTCTCAGTTTTTGCTGCTTTTCAGGAACGTATGCTTAAGCTGAAATTAGCAATTTAGTTTATTATGTTTATTTTCCATCTGTTGAATTTGCTGTTATCAGTTTGATATAATAGTAGTATCTTGTGAATGTCTCAGAACTCACATGAAGCAATGTATATTGATTAAATGCTGTGAAAATAAAGACCTGTTTGTTGGCTCAGACATGTAGCAAACTCCAGTTCAGCACCCTGTATTGCTTCAGTCTAGACAGTGAAGATTGGGGTTTTTTTCTTTATTATTTTAAACACTAAATTTCCAGATATTATTTAAATGCTATTGAACTTGTTTTGGAGTCTTGAATACTTCAATCTGTCTATTCCATGTGTGAGGAATATTCTTGTCATCAGAAATGCCAGTGTTGTGTCTCCTTCTGGGGAGATTTCGTGAGTGACTGGAGTTGAATGGAATGTGCATCTCAGGGATGCAAAGCTGAAGAAGTTCCTAGAGTAGTTTATTGCAATAATGCTACTATTTTAATAGAAGATATATTACAAGTTTTAATGCACTCACATGTTAAGCATCTTAACAGAACTTACTAGTAGTCTGAAATAAGCTTTACATGTTTCCTTTCCAGGTCCTGTCATAGGTGAAGCTCTCAAGGAGTTCATTCTCATTCTGAAAACGTGTCTTCAACCAAACAAAGATCCCCAGATGCGGTTAAAACTTTTTACTGTTTTATCACAGTTGTTCCAGAAAGCAAGTGAAACCATCAATTCTCAGGGGTAAGTGGAGCTCTGATTTCACACAGCTATTTGAACACTGCAGTGGCATTAAGAAGTAATGGCCATGGTAGTTATTTAACCCCTATAACTGTGCCCATGTTGGCATGTCTGGGAGAAGAAAGACTTTCCCACCATCTTCTACAGTGTATTTTTCTTGCTGTATTTTTTAATGCTATTAGAGAGGTGGAGTGCAATAAATTAAAAAAAATATGTAAATAAATGGAATTTTGTACTTTCTCCACTGTAGTCTTCCTACCTTTTTAACTGAAAGCTTATGTGTGAAGTGTGCTGTTACTTGTTTCTGTATTTTCAGGATACAATATTAAATTCCCTATTAATATAAGAAATGTCTTTGTTGTCTGTAGATTGCTTGTTTAAATAATCATACAACTGAGTGGTAGTTACAAGATTAATCTATGTGTGCTAGATTATCTCCCTGAAAAGTGCTTTGAGAACTGTTTTAAATGTTCCAGGATCTGACTGCTCCTTGTAAGCTAATTTGTATCTAACAGAATGCAAAGACCTTGGAGCCAAGAAATGTCATCTCATGGGTTCTGTGATGCCCTGAACACAACAGTAATGCTTACTAAGTGTGTAATAATGGATTTCAGCCTTAAAATCATTGAGTGTGCATCTAAGCAATATGACAGGTACATTACATGGCACACTGACTTGGGTGACTCGGCAGAAGGAAGGATTTCTCCAATCATTCTTTATTTTTCACCTGTACCGTAGGATTGGTAGCAACTCTTTGTCTGAAAGTCCCTGAAGTGCTCAGGTAAGTATATTGAGTTAGGTCATGTAGGTACTGCTAGTAGAGACAGCAGATCAGTGCAGGACCACATGGAGAACATCAACAAAGAGTAAACTTGCTTTGGCAGCAAAGTAAATAGGATGAATAACAAAATCTTGCATCTACAACCTGGTCATTTGTGTAAATAATGGAGGCAAAGAGTGGAAAAAGAAACCCAACCTAGTGAGCTGCCAGCTTTGTTAGTATTCTCAGGAAAGGGAAATTATCAGTGTGAAAAAAATAGAATGTATTTCAGAGTAATACTCCCAGGGAGTGTGACCACACCTCACACCAGCTCTGCTCACAGCACTGATGGGAGTTGTTTGGCTCAGGGCAGTGTGAGAGAATGGCCTGTGGCAGGATGAGATGCATTCAGGAAGGGTCATGGACCTGTTTTCATGAAGGATCACTCCTGGCTGAGGATGGTCCAGTCCAGCTCATAATGAGGCTCTCTGTCCTCTGAGAACAACAGCAAAGCCATGAATTTTACCAGCAGGTTTATCTCCAAAACTGAAAAGCAGTAGAAGCAGCCAAGTGACTCTTTGAAGCTTTGATCCTACTTATGATTGTCACAGCAAATACTTTCATTAGGAAGTAACGTGGAAAGTTTCTGTGTTTGAAGGGTTGTTTGCAAAACATTTTTGTACGTTTTGATTTGTAAAAGCAAATCCAATTGTTTTGAATTACCTGGATTTAGGATGTCAAGTTTGAAAAAAACCAAAAACATACATTAAAAAAATCCCCAAACACAACAATTCATAAACATAAGAAGCAAAGCACAGCAGTGTCATGAAAGCAGAAAAGGAACCAAACTAGAATAAAAAAATTTAAAAAATAATCACATGGAATGAAAACTTAAGTATATAAGTCCATAAACTGGGGGTAGCAATTTTAATGGAAACCCAAGCTTTGCTTTGTTTATCTGCATAATATCTGGGTATTATTGTCTGCACAATATTATTATTTAGTTATTTTATTTTATATCCAGTTGATAATAAAGTCTCAACTCTGTAAATACAAACAGCACAGACAGGGTATGTTCTTTCATGGAAATTACTCACTTTTAGAATTAAGTTACACAGACTTACAACAATAAGATCTGAAAATGCAAAGAGGGAGATTTTAATTGCATCACCAGAAGCAAAAATGCATCTTAATGGTAATGAGGGATAGTGTGGGGAAGTAGCACTAAGTTGCAGTTGCACTAGTGAATTCACTACTGGCAGTAATTTGTTTAGCTCCTTAAAACGATTCTAACAGCTTAGGTAGGAAGGCTTTTGGTTATTCTGCTAAGCACAGTTATGTGGTCATCTAATTTTGTTTGAGTTTGACGTGATTGAGTCAGATAATTGCCAGATACTGCTTTACTGATTCTACTTCAAGGCACTGGAACAAACTTTCTCACAAATAGCACAACATTATGCTGGTGGAATTCACCTCTGTGTTTTGACACATTTTTTTGTTGCATTTTAACAAAAGGTTTTATTAAAAACAGAAGCAGCTACTGATCAGATAGCACAGAGCTGCTTTTAGTTTCAGAGCAGAAAGGAAATTTGGAAGGATGGTGATCATTAGCTATATTTTTTCCAGCCACTTTTTGAATAGAAAATTTTTAATTCTCAAAAATGTGTTTAAAATAATAGATCTAAGGGGTTTTACAAATTTAGATGGGTCTAATGGGATTTCAGATTTCTTGTTATTACTTAAGTGCCATCTGCTGACAGGAAGCAGGAGTGACTGGATCTCTGCCTTCCTCAGACACCCAGGGCTCTCTTGCCACAGGGCAAAGCAGCAGCCAAGTGTATGTGTTTTCATCATGTTGGAGGTAGAGATGTGCAGGTGTTTGTGTGTCAGTAGATAACTGAGGCCTGTCAGAAGGTAATATCCTGATAACATGGACTACCTACAGTGGGTGAAAGGCAGTTATAGGAAAGAAGAGGCTACAATTATAGTTCTTCTTACATTGATACGATATTATTATGGAAATTTTTTTTTTCTGGATTATCCATGATGGATAATTGTTGGTTTGATTTTTTTGTAATTTTTTAAAACAATTGTTAGTTGTTAACATGTACCTGGTATGTTGCTCCTGTGGCTTGGCACGTGGATGAAGGGACCACTTACTCATCCTGGCATTGCAGGACTCTTAGAAAAGTCAACAACAGCTTCTTCCCTTTCTGCCAAGCTCGAGGGTGGTGATGTGCTGTTTGGCACTGAGGTAGTCACAGTTTGAACAGGAGTTTGAACAGAGTGAGACAGGAATAAGGGTAGATTTAGTGTGTTATTTGCCAATCTGTTTGCATGCTGCCAGCCAATTTTCAAAGCAGGGAATAACCTGGGCCTCATTTACTGACCACAGCCAGGCACTAATGTCTGTTTTATGCAGTAAAGTATTCATTAACTTGTGTGTAAGAGCTGTATCTTTTTCTCATAATTTAAACTTGTTTGAGCTGGAATTAAATGTGTGTTAGGGAATCCTGCTTATTACAATTACTGACTCTTACAGCAATTCTTAGCATAATATTCAACGGAGGAGGAGGAAGAAGCATCAGCAAAAAGATCACTAATTTGTGTTTGTTAAAAAAATAAACTGGTATTGGGACTGGCACCATCAGAAAATCCCAAGACCTCATCCTTGAGGGAGATGAGTTTCTGAGCCAAGGCAGAGCTGAAGTGTGCTGTGTAGGCTCCCTGCAGTATCAGGAGTTCAGGTGTCATCAACAGCATTCATACTTTTGACATTAGAAATACTTTCCACTGGACAGTCTCAAAGGGCCTCACAGATATTACTGAATCCTCGCAGCACTCACATGGGGTGTGTTATCTCCACTTCACAGAGAGAGCAAGTGAGACAGAGAGAAGGTAAGTAGTTTACCAAGATAACAGTGAGTCATGGGCACTGTCTGAAGTGGGAGAAGGTCTAGCCTCCCCCTTCCATGAATGGTAGGTATTTGTTTAAATATTATCTAGAAAAATTAAGTTATTAAAGTCTTATCACATACATTACAATCACATTGGCTTCTATGATTTTATTTTTTAGAGTCTGTTTTTTCCCCTGTTTCTGGCTATGTTTCTCTGACAGAAAATTCTCTTTTACATCCTGTCAGTGTCTTTATCACTTTCTCATGAACCTTTATTTTGCTTTCTTATTTTTGGCTTCAGGCTGTTCCCTAGCTACCTTGAGACTGTGATAAAAGACATTCTGGCTCCTAATCTGCAGTGGCATGCTGGAAGAACAGCAGCTGCCATCCGTGCTACAGCTGTATTGTGCCTTTGGGCTCTCATCCACTGTGAAATGCTTTCACCGAAAGAGGTAAATTCTACCTTCCTCATCCTTTGAAATCCTAGGCAGGAAAAACAAAATAATTGCAAGGGGGAAAAGAAGAATAAATCCTTAGAGTAAGCAATATTTTCAAGGGGATGGATGGTTTTCATACTAAAATTCATGAATTGTAATTAAATATTAATGACTGAAACAGTCAGTGGAGGGATGATGATGTCCTGGTAAGAGACCTGAGGCCAGCAACATACTAAGCTGTAGAACTGGCCAGCATCAGATTTTTTTTTCTAAGATAACATCAGTTCTGTAGCACAAAATACTGCCCACTATTAAAACAATTTGGGTACTTGATGTCATTGGACCCATAGCCTGTGCCTGTGCAGCAGCACTGGAACCAGCCAGGATGTGCTGCTGTGTCACGTGGCAAAGACAAGATGTCTGGTTGCCTTGGAGCCCACAGGCCCATTTAGGGGAAAAAATATAAAATCAAAAAGATTCCTGGAAAGGGCGGGAGGAATTGAGATGGAATGTGAAGAATATCTGTAGAAACCGAAGTGGAAAGCTAGCAAAGACTACACATATAGACATGTTACCTACCAGTGATTAAGGATTAATTGAATCTGAGGGGGTTTCTGAAGCATCCTTGCTAACAAAAATAGCATTTGGAAATGATGTGCTGGAAATATTTTAAATATAAGGGCATTTTTTTTAAGTGAATTGAATTAAAACGTTACTAAATGTTCATGGTCTTTATTGTCTTTGTAATAGACAAAAGTGCTTAAACAGACCTAACTGGTTTAGTTCACACATATGAAAGCATTGATGTCAGAGATTACTGTTCTAGTTAAACATTTTTTTCCGAATCGGTGCCTTATTAATACCTATTTGGCATTAATGGATACGAAATGGACGCAGCGAAGTGACACTCGGAGCCTCCCCAACACGTCCCACCGCCGCGCTCCCTCCCAGGGCCGCAGCGCCACCTCCCGGCCCGGCCGCGGCATCCTCAGCTCCGCTTTGCTTAAAGCCTGCCAACAGTTTGGGGGGGTTTAGTCTCACAGACGAGTGAGTTTTAAAGCTTTAATAAGTTACATACAATTCATCTGCATGTATACTGAGCGTTCATGAGCTGGATGATCGACTGGTGGATTTTCATTTTCTAAGCAAGCTTGGAGGCAAAAATAGAGCTGTGTAACTTCTGAGATTTTCAGGATAACTTCTATAGGTAACGTTTTTAACTAAGCAAACCAGTATCTGCCACAGCTAATGGTAACTGGACTAACCAGTAAGAATATTGTTTTAGAGTGACTGAAAAGTTGTTACTCTTCTATGCTTTTCCTATTAATTGTAGATCTTAAAAGTCAAAGATGAGCTAATGCCCCAAATTATTGCTTCCATGGATGAGGACTCCAAAATCACTAGACTGATGGCTTGTCGTATTGTTGATACTTTGTTAAAAGCCTGTGGGAACCAGTTTGATGAAGAACACTTTAAGAACACTTACACAGGTATGTGCAAAGGTTCAGTCAATTAGAGGGGGGAGAGCTGGTTTTGGTTTTGTTTTGTTGGTTTTTTTTTTAATCACGATCTCCATGTTGAAGAACCACATTTGCTTTTTATGACCTGAAGTATCACAGTTAGCTCAGCTTTTAAGGGTGAAAAGCATTGTATGGATTTAGGATTCACTGTGCAGGTTGTCCACACCACCTGCAGACTCACTGCAGCCTTCAGCAGTGAAAGCACTAATATAGACTAGGAAATTACAAATATTGCTGCATGTCGATATGGCATCTGGCTTTAATCCCACATGAAGAGCAAAAAGCCTTCAAACAGTTTGAAGTACAAATAGGGGCAGATTTTATGTAGACTCATTTCTCAGCCCTTCTTATATCACTCACATAGACATATTCTAATGCTATTTCTGTGTTCTCTTAGTGGATATTTTAACTATTTGGGTAGTTGTCTCCCAAGCATAATTGTATAGATACTAAGGAAATGAAAAAAGTAAAGTGCTGCAGAGAATCATACCATTAGAGAAAGGCAACTTAATGTCTTAATCCTGCAGAGACTGAGGCATGGTCTCAGACTGCTAAGAGAGGCTGTTTAAAATGTATGAAGTACACAGACACATTCCAGAAACTCCAGGTGTTAAATACCTGAGTAGACATTGCTGAGTGTGACTCCAGCAGCACTTGCAAGGCCTTCCTGTAGCAGGTTTGAGCGGCAGTTTTTCATTTCACTGAAGAATATTACAGACAAGCTCATGTCCTTTGGAATTATCCTCACCTCCAGGCTGGTGGAACTGAGCAATATTCCCAATGTCATTATCCTTTAGACCACTAGGTGGAACTTCACTCAAGAGTTCGGTCTGTGCTGGGCTTGCCAGTACTTCATCTGCTCTGCTTTGGAGTTTAGTCTATATGAAATAATGTGCTAAGTATAGTGAGAGCAGAACAGTACTGCAGTATATAGATGGAAGTCACATTGTTCTCTGTGCTGTGTTTGAGGGCCAATAGCAAACCATTTCAGAGTACCATAAATAGACTTGAATAGGTGGTGGGGTTTGTTTCTTATCTAAAAAAAAAAAAATAAATACAAAACCCAAAACCAAAGAAAACTCTAATCTAGAGTGCTATATTGTAAAATAGAGCTAGGATCTGTAATGCTACTTAGAATGAAGTTTAAATGCTAAGCTTCAGGAGAAGTACAGACTATGTACATATATGTAGTAGAATTTATGTTCTCATATATATAAATTAATCAGACATTCCCAAACTCAGCATCTTAATGACTGATACTTTTTCTTACATGGCATAGTAGAAATCTAATAACAAACATTTTTATTTTTGAGAAATACATGATCAGACAATTGTTAAAGAATAACTTTACATCTTGCATGTTCAATTAGTCTGCAGTGGAGTCTTTCACTGAAAGAGTAACATTTGATAGAAATCCTGTGCTTTGTAGAGCATAGAAATACTTAAACTCTGTAGTTCTGTAATGCATGAATAGATGTTCATAGTACCTTTTTAGAAGGAGTGCTAGAGAATGCTCAATTAATCTAAATACTCCTGTATATGCCTTCTCTTAATGCTTTTGACAACATAACAATCCAATAACAATGTACCTTGTGCATTTAAGAACAATGTGATACATATATTCAGAATGCTCAAAAGACAGAAATATGTCACAAATACAACAATAATTTTAATGATGACAGGACACGTTTGTTTTTTCAAATGCTAAAGCTAACTTCCTTGTTCTTGGAGCTGTTTGGTTATTTCTATTCTCCTTTTCAGAGGTTTTAAAGCGTCTGGATGATGCTTCGTGTGATGTGCGACTGGCAGCTGCTCACACCTTGGCTAATTGGTTTAAGTGCTTAAAGGACAGTGATGTGAAATCCGCAATGGAAGGTCATGTTGAATTTCTGTACCAAGAACTGCTGATACATCTCGACGACCCAGATCAAAATCTCCAAAATGCAGTCCTAGGTAAGACTTTTGGTCAGGTATATTTTGAACAACACTTTTTAAATCATAGTTCTGAGTGTTCTATGAAAGGGACACATACAGGTAGAGGGTAATCCTGACAGGCTGGAGCTTTCCTTTGGGTTTCAGTGGGGATGAGCTCTGACCTTTCACCTGTGTGCAGAATATAATGTGTTGCCCAGTGTCCACCAGGGTGAAAACATCAGGGCAGCTGAGCTACTGGAGACTTTAGAGATGGTAAACAGGATATGGATTGTAGAGCTCCACCATTGCAGGATGTGACCACATCCCAGCCTGCGTGGTGGGCTCTCTGGAGTGTGTCAAGTTGTGTTCAGGAGCACAAAATACAGACCTCAGCAAACTGGGGCGGGAGGAATCGGGTTGTCATCACTGCACCACTTGTAAAACAATTTCTAGGTTCAGTTTCAGCTCCTTTGAGAGAACTTGGATAGAGGAACACAGAGCAGCTAATGATTTATAAAACATATTTTTGTTTTACAGAAGTTTTAAAGGAAGGAAGCATTTTATATCCAGATCTGCTTGTGAGAGAAATTGAAGGGGTTGTACATAAGCATCAAACACCGCTCTATTGTAATCAGCTACTGCATCACATTCAGTCAGCCAAGGAATTAGCTTCATGAATCACTCCTGAGATTCTTTTTAGTGAACTGATGTGAAATCTATTATTTTCATATTTTCTTTTGCTTAAGAAAAGCTGAGCTGAAAATAGATTGTTTCTTCTTTGTAAGCTCACTGTTGGCTCATTTAAAAGTCAAGTTGGCACAATCGTGTTCTTTTCTGTTTGAATGGTTCTTTGTACTTGTTAGCAATAAAACAATGTTTTAATTCACTTTGCATTGGAAGTTTTTCAGATAAAAGGTTTAAAGGAGGAATGCTTTTTCAGGAATTTAACACTATTTATAATGGAGAAAGATTATTTAACAAAGTAATAATTTAATGTCAGAGTAATTAATGTAATAAAGCAAGGACTCAATCTTTCAAGGAGTATTTGAAACTCTGGATAAAATCAGACTTTGCAGAGTCAGGTCTGTGAGGATCAGTTTTATAAGATTAAAAAAAAGCAGCCAACCTTCTCTTGCATAATGCAGCAAATTTTATAATGGTCTGAGTACTCATATTTATGCTGTTATAATAGGGACATAGTAGATGTCACTAAAAGAATACTCTTTATTGTTACTGTATTACAATTCATGACTGAGAGTAAACTGATTTTTTTTAATTAAGGTTTATACATGGGAGGAAGTGTGCTGTTTTGTCATTTAGATTAACAGTATTTATATTTTTGTACAAATTATATCCCATTTGCAGTTTTTATGTTTATACCATTGTGCCTTGGAAAGCAAGCAACATTTGTTTGCATATTGCTTTGAAATTAAATTCTGCAACTTTAGGTTAAAGTTTGATTTGTTTGGGGGGGGGTTAATACCTTTGCAGTATATAAGTTTCAGTATTATCTTGTATTCTCAGCTGTGTAATAAAATAAGTGAGCTCCTAACTTGTCTACATCATTATGGGGAAGCATGCTGTTTATTAAGTGCACACACAAACCATGGAAAATCAGAATTCCTATGTGGGTTTTTTTAATTATCTGTATTACAGACAGAAAATGCTTTTTGGCTTTTAATTCCCAAGGGTCTTGGCCCTGCATCAAGTCTAAAAACAGACTCAGTGGGGGTTGCTCATACTCCTTATGCGGTAGGAAGTCTTCTTGTTTGTTTGTCCTTCTGACCTAACTTTAGCTTTTCAGGCTTGTGACATAATTGTTAACAAACCCATGATCGATCTGTTTACAGCACTATCTACTTGCAATTCTCAAAGAAACATTTGAGACAGATTACACACACAAGACAAGTCTTATGCCCAGCTTAAAAGCAAAGTCAAGCAAACTTCTGGCCACTTTTTCACAAAATACGAGGTTGCTTTGAAAATTCTCCAAAAAGGGAGAGTAATACTGACCATACAGAATAACTGAGTAGTTCCTTACAGATCCAAAAGCTATTGTGCATTCCTGTATAATAGGATACTCATTTTAGATCCTTTGTACTATCTTTGAAGTTGATGTTTCTTACAATGAAAAGCCAAACAGTTCCTGTATTGAGCAGCATTTTGGTTGACTAAAAACTATTAACTATTTAACTCAGTATAACTGGAGAGGCAGCTGAAATTCATAGAAAGCGCCATGTTAGTGAAGTAAAAATCCCTAGAAAACATTAAATAGAGGGAAGAGGTTGTGGAGTCACCAGTCTTGTTGATATTCAAAACCTGACTTAACACAGACCTGGGAAACCTGTTCTACCTGAGCCCGTGGGGTAGGAGTGGGACTGTATCATCTCCAGGGACCTCTTCCAGCCTCAGCTATACTGAGAATTGTTTCCCTAGTCTAATCAATGATTAAAAAGCCAATTTAATTAGATTGGAATGTAACTATCCGAGCAGAGCCCTCAGTACAGTTTCAAAACACTTCACAGCAGCACATTCTTCCAGTGCAACCTAAAGTTTCACTTCAGCAGCAAGAACCCAGTTCTTACGGTAAAGTTCTCTTGAAAATCCCCCAGATAAATCCTACTTAACAGCACTACTCCTGGCACATTATTTTTAGCTTCCTATGTTGGCAAAATTTAGATTCTTTTACCACTGACTGCAGCCTCGTGATACTGCAGTACACATGGCCGGCAGGTACTTTTAATTACCCTTGTGTTGTACAGAAGAAATGTTTACAAACCCAGCTTCAAATGTGGGGTTAGAGAAGAGAACATTCTTGGGTGAAGTGGAATCTAGTCACAAAAGTTTTTCAAGATCTTCTAAAGCTGGTACACAGATAGAGCTGAAGAATTCATCAAGCTTGATATCTTCAGCAGGCTGGGGTAATTTTTTTCTCCATATGTTGAACATTTTGTTATCTTTCAGAGCAGTCCACTGTGGGATGCCTCCCAAAGAAAAATCACCGCATCATCCACCAAACCAGCTTTTTCTTCAAAGCCAGCAGAGCTTGCTGAATCAAGTATCCTAATAGTCCTAGAGACATGTTAAACACCAGCCTGATCTTGTTTATCTGTGAGACAAATAGGTATCAGCCACTGCATCCTTTTATTAGAAAGTATTCTGCATGCAGCACTTGACAATATGCTGATCTGCTTATGCTTCACCACTTCAATTTATCTCCCAAATTTCTCAAATCCCTGTACAAAACCATACTACTATTGAGTCTCCTGTGGATGGTGGATTTTAAAGTTATTTTCTTTGAGACTCAGCTTTTTCAGCTTCAATCTTTTACTTCATGAGTAGGAACACAAGTGAAATGTACAACTTTTTTTCCTATTTTACCAGATCAGCTATTATATGCACTCAATTTAACTTGGGTTCATTACAGAATGGCACTAAGACCGTATGCATTATGTAACTTCTAAGCAAGGACGATTTTGGGGACAGAATGGTTATCTCAAACTTTCAGACACTTTAGATAAGCAGTCTTTAGCCCTGCCCTTCCTGTGACGGACAGATGTTCCTATGTCCTCGTCCTAGTAAGCTCAAAGACCTGTTGTGGAGGATCCTGGGACTTGGATTCTCAGCAAAACAAAGGGGTTTTGGTAAGTGCATGCATTTGTCTAACTGAACAGAGAATCTTCTAAATATTTGTTAACTATTTTAAATAGATGCCATTATTTAGACAGTGAGGCACAGACAAGTGGGGCACCTAGGACTTCAAGACAATCAGAGAGCATTTTAGGAGAGGATGGGGGTTAAGTATGTTCCAGATCCATCCACTTCTCATCCATGCAGGTCCTTATAGGCAATCTGCAGGTTTTCTCGGAAATGTTTTTGGCAGATTGCAGACAGTGAGTCTGCAGGTGACTGAGTCATGTGAGCCCACAGAGAAGGTGCACTAATGCACCACTCTGTGTGTGTGTCAGCAGTCTGCTCCCAGAGACTCACTTCCAGTTATGGTCGGAGAGTTATTATGAAGCTCTAATTTCTACATATAGAACTTTAGCTGTTACAGTATAATAAATTCCCTGTTAAAACAGGGAGTTACCATAAAAAACTTAATATAATACATAGTACAGTTTTACTACATACTATTATATTAAAACTATGCTGTTATAGTACAGTGTAACCATAACAGCTATTTCTGTCATTACAGTATAAGTTAGTTTATTTATTTATTTACTTTATATAAGTTATTATAGTATAATAACTCTTGCTCTATTTATAGAGGTAAGAGTTCTGGTTATCTTGCTTGGGGGAAGTCCCTTGTCTGCAAAAAACAAACACACTAGAACATTGCCCCAGATATAAAGTAATATCTTGGCCTTAGAAGCCAAATACAGGTTTGAGAGGAGCCAAGTTTCTGTCTCATTTGTAGAATCTGTGTCAGGATCCTTGCATGGGAAAGTGAGCAGCTGCTGGGTAAGAGAGTGGATCAGAGCTGGTCCTGGTGGATACACCATGGACTGCTCTGTGTCTCAGCCCTTCATGCACAGGTCTAACCTTGTTTTAAAAAGAGACAAAGAAAAATAAAACAAAAAAAAATCTTCATTTATTAGGCAGCTGAATGATCAACAAAAAATACAGTTAACAAGCTTGTGGCTGTTTACTGGGATCAATCCCCCAGAGAAGCAGTAACTGAGCTGAGGCAGCAGATGAGAGCTGTGAGGAGGACGGCTGCTCTGCCGGCCTGCCTTGGGTGTAATCGGCTTTTCTTGTTAATGTCTGAAATCCCCTGTAAGTCAGGGTGATGGAGATCTAGTGGCAAAACTGACTTGAAGTGCTTTGCAGCCCCTTTTACCTGGTAACCTAATTCCTCTCATACAGAGCACTCATTGCCTTTGGCTGGTGGCAGTGATGGTGTAGGGAAAGGGCCCTGGTGAGCTTAACCATAAAGGGATGTAGAGGGTGAGAAAATTTAATGAGAAAGAAATCAGATTTCCAGATATTTTAGGTGATTTTCATACTAATACATATATATATATATATATGATCATCTCCCCAGCCATGGACATAAATGTTACCACACTTCCAACCTGTGCAGCAGCATGCCATGTCCAGTACCCAGTACTACCAGTCAGAAACACCTCACTGCACTGGTTTCTGTCACAGTCTGTCCACACCTTCAATAACTGTGGGGACTTGCCTCCTTTGATAACAAGGACCAGAATGTGGTGCAGAACAGGTCTGCTAGGTGTGACTGACTGCAGGAGTGCACTGGGAATGGGAGTCATGGTGGGAAGGAAGAGAGCAATAATATGGGAATTGCCATGGGAAGGGAAGAAGAGGTAGAACGACAGAAATGTGGACCTTGGATTGGTTCATCCTTTTATTGCAGTTTCCCTCTACCTGGTGTCAGTTAGGCAAGCTTTTTCCCCCCTAAATTCTTATCTGCCCTCTACAGTGTTAAAACTGAAGCATTTTTAACATGACTAAATTTTATTCTTATTGATCATTTTTCTACACACTTCAACTTAGACAATAAAATTAATTGAGCCTACTTTACATTTAGAGCTCATTGTCAGATGCTGAGAAACTTTTGAAAGAATTTTTGTTTGCCTCAGTTTCTTCTGAAAAGCAGAAAAATTAACTCCCTGTGTGTACCATCTTCTTTTAACAAAACCGGGAGGGACATCTGATCAAGATTTTCTTAAATCCTTGAAGCTAAAAAATTATTCTACCACTCCTCTTAGCTGTGGAGCAGAGGGAAAGCTGAACTTAAGTCATCATCCTCCATCCTGCCTCTTGGACTAGTCATGATGGAAAAACAACTGCTCAGGGCAAGTCAGAGCAGCCCAGGGAGCTGGAGCAGTGCCTGGGGAGAGGCACATGCCTTGTCCTGCCAGAGCTGAGCCCTGCCTGGGCTCCGGGGGAACAAGAAGGGAAACATCTCTGAGAAGGCCTGGAATTTCAGGGAGATTTAAACTAAGAAGTGATTTCGCCCTGACCGTCTTAAGCCTTTAAACATTATCAACTCTAAGGACAGGAAAACAGGTGTGGAATAATTACAGAAAAAGAATGATTGACCAGAAATTTGATTCTACAAAACACTCAGGCATACGCAGGGAGGAGGCGACTGGTGAGGGGCTGCAAGTCTGACCCAACCTTGCACTGGGGTCAGCTCAGCTTTGGCTGCAGCACCTTCAAACTGTCACAGCTGGAGCAAAGCTCTACTGAAACAGAAATTGCCCAGAATCAGCGCTGCATTGGCATCCGTCAACACCGTAAGTGAATTTCTTTTTCTTGCATCTGTTTCTTAAGGATTAGCTTTCACCCACTTTGTATCCAAACACTTGGGTTATTTGGTAATTACATATTTATTACCCAGTGTTTCCTAGCAAGATGAGTAATTTCTCTCTCACACACAAATAAATAACAGTTCGTGTCCTGTGACACAAGGGCTATTCCCTTTTCTGCCCTGGCCAGCCCCGCAGGGGATCTGCGGGCTCGGGGAGGCTGAAGGCTCAACAAAGCGTGTCTCAGGCACAGGCCTCGAAGTTAACGTATTTACACACTTTCCCCAAATATTTGAACAATAGGGCTTGTTTCTTCTCTTCCAAGAGCCAGCTCCATTCCTGGAAGTGTCCAAGCCCAGGGAGGATGGGGCTTGGAGTCGCCTGGTGCAGAGAGGGGATGTCCCTGCTCGGAGCAGGGGGCTGGAGCTCGATGGCTTTGAAGGTCCCTTCCAGCCCAGGCTCTCTGTAACCCGCTGTGGGCACTGCAGTGCACCCCAGCCCTGGCGGAGAGCAGCAAATAAAAGAGAAGCAGAACCTCAGAAGGGCAGAGCGGGAAGGAAACAGCGAGGGCAGCCGTGAAAACACCGGCAGGGAAAGCCAGCGAGACAAACAACCGAGGCCGGGCTGAAAATCTGAGGTGACCCTTCCAGTGCTCGCCCGGGGGGGCTCCTGTGGCGGGGGAAAGTGAGATGGAGGGAGGCCTGACTGCGACCGCTGCCGGGCGTGGGGAACGCCGCGGGCACAGCCCGAAGCGGTTAAGGAGGAGGAGAAGGAGAAGGAGGAGGAGAATGAGGAGGAGGAGCGGCGGGGCCCGGCCCGCCTGTGAGGGGCGGGCGCTGAGGGGGCGCTGGCGGTGCGCGCGGGGCGGGCGCTCCCGGCGGCCTCGGCAGGGCGGGCGGCACCGCGGCAACCTCAGCCTGTGCGTCCACCAGCAACACCGGCTCTGCCTTCCCATCCCTGCACCGGCACCAGGTAAAGCCCCCCCATCCGCCCACCAACCCCGGGTGTCCCCGTCGGTCAGGCCTCAGGCGGCGCTGCGGGCGGAGCTCAGCTCGGCCGCGGCCGTTGCCAACCGCCCGCGTCCGCGTGTGGCGGCCGCGCCGAGCCCTTCGAGGGCCCTTTGAGATCCCCTCGGGAGCCCGTCGAGAGCCCTTTTAGAGCCCTTAGGGAGCTCTTCGAGAGCCCCTCGGGAGCCCTCCGGGGCGCCGTGCCTCTCCGTGCGGCCTTGCCCGGGCCCCCACGGGATCGGCGGTAACGCAGGGCAGGCAGCGGGGCCAATGCCGGCCCCCTCGTTCACCCGGCGGGAGAGGGGGGCCTGCCCCTTGGCCTGGCGCCTGGAGGGTTTCCTCGTCAGGAGGAGCTGTAACCTGCAGCTTTCCGCTCTGATTGAGAGCGAGCTGTTGATAAGAGCGCGGGGGTGCAGCTCGCTGCGGCTGCCCAGCCCCAGTGCGAAGGTGAGGGCTGTGGTGGTTGCTGTGTATGTATGTGCGTTGGGGTGGCTGCTGTGCGTGTGTATGTGGTGT
>VXAU01005769.1:1225432-1267230 GCA_013399695.1 Formicarius rufipectus | reverse complement strand
AGCTGTGCGTGTGCGCGTGTGTGTTGGGGTGGCCTCTGTGCGTGTGTGTGTTGGGGTGGCCTCTGTGCGTGTGTGTGTTGGGGTGGCCTCTGTGCGTGTGTGTGTTGGGGTGGCCTCTGTGCGTGTGTGTGTTGGGGTGGCCTCTGTGCGTGTGTGTGTTATGGTGTGGTCAGGGGAGCACAAGGGATGCAGATTTGTCATCACTGTCACCTCGGGGCTGCCTCTGTGGGGAAAGTGTTATGGAACAGACGGGTTTGCTGCGAAAGTTTGGTATCTCTCGCCGAGGGAGAGACTGCTCGTGTTTTTACAGTCAAATGCGGTGTCTCGGTGCGGTGCCCGTTTGGAGCTGGCGGGGCTGTGTTGTGTTCCTCCTGTGGTGGCCACATTTGGCTGCTCTTCAGGGACCGCAGGGCTGGGAGTGTCTGAAACGCGAAACTCTTTGGAGCCAGCACTTGTTTTGTGATAGTCTCCAGAAGTTTTATGTCTGTGGAGAGAAAAAGTATTTAGTTTGCCTTGTTATACGTTACTCTATTTTAAAATGTGTTGTTGATAAGATGTTATAGGGAAGGAAGACCTCAGCTGGCAAGTTCTGTGTTTCTGCAGCAGTTGCAGTCCCCCCATCGCGCCGTCTGGTTTTCGGTTTGACATTACACAAAAAGGAAATGAAATCTTTGCTCATTTTTAAAAATTTCTCTGTTTCAGTGCTTTGCAACTGGCTATTCCCGGCTTATACTTTTGTTGAATTTCCAAGTTAACCTTAATGTCCAATTCCCTCTTTTCCATAGAGGAGTGAATTACTGTTGGTGATTTTCTTGCCAGTGTTGTGGAAGTGAGTTGTACGGTCGTTTGGGTTTTGTTGTTATGAGTAATCTGGACAAGAGGGTTTTATTAATACGCTTAGGATTTTTTATGTGGATATATAGTAGATGTGATTTGTATGTGTATATAGGCATATTTATATCTGTATATGTATCTTTCAAGATGCAGTGCTTGGCTGACTTGGTGTTTACAAATTGCCGACGTTTTAGCCATGCAGGTGTAGGTTATAAAGAGTAAGACGTTGGGTTTAAATTTTATAGTTAACACTGTTTTATTGGGCAGGGGAAGCGTTGTAGGAGCACGACACGCGAGGCAGAGCACGCCTTTTGTTGTGCGCGGGATCGGCGGCCGCGCAGGGGTTAAAGGCGGCGGGTCGGCCCCTGTGGATCCGGAGCGGCCGAGTGACGGGAGCGCGGGGGCCGGGCCGGATCCCTCGATGCTGCTCGGGCTTTGTTGGGGCCGGAAGCCATTTTGGGGTCCATGGAACACCATGTCCCACCCGGCGGGCAGCGCGCCCTGAGCCCCGCACCGGGGGCCGCCCCGCAGCGGGTACCGCCCCGCCCGAGCGCAGCCCCTCCGGCACCGGGGCCCGCGGACAATGAGCGGGCCGCTGCACCGCCGCTGAATGTGCCCACGCTGGTTTCCATCAGCATCCCTCGTGGAAAGCGCTTCGGGAGGTACATGGATACGAACGCGCGATGCTCCTGCTTTGTGATGAGCCTGGGGGTTGTTCGCTGTGACACCTGTGGTTGGGGGGTTGTGCCATCACGCTCAGTGGGAACGTTTCTTTTAAAATATCAGCTGTATTACTTAGGATTGTCTTGTTTGTTTGCTTTTCTGTTGCCCTTTTAAAAGAATAATAGTCATGTTTTATGAATGTGTGTTTTAATAAAATGTTGGTTTAGCTTGGAGCTCTCTGCTCTTCAGCCTGTTTAAACTGGTACTTAATTTGGTATGTGGAAACATCCTTTGTGGAGTATATTTACTTGGGAATTTTGCTTTAAAAAAAAAAGGGATTCTACTTGTTATTCTGAATAATAGAAGAAAATAAAAATTGAAATTACAAATTAAAAAATGGCTTGCTCTCAGGAATTGATGGAGTGGCATACTCCAGTTTCATTGTTATTAATAATTTGCCCAGAGTCTGCTTAGCATTTGTGACATTACTGTGTTAAATCATCGTGACTGACACTTAGTAGGCTTTAAAAGGTATAGGGTAGCATGGGTTCTAGATGAAGTAGTACTGCCAACGTCTCTATAAGACTTAGTAATTTTTTACCTCTAGTGATGTAAAATATAAAACATGCTGTCTTGCAAATTTTCTCATTCTCTGCGAGACTTTGGTGAGTATGTCTACTCTGCCAGGGTCACTTTTGTGAAATAGCAATTAACCACTTCCTTTGTGACAAAGGATGTTCCTGAGGAACTGCCAAGACAGTATGTTTCTGCTAGTCTGTTTATGGACCCCAAAAGCCATAAGTGAGAATTTGTCTCAGTCCTTGCAAGGTGTTTGTAGTTCATGTTCAGTGTTTGGTGCTGCTCATGATACTTCTGTGCCTAAAGGCCACTCAGTGGAGCATCTCATCACCTTCCCTGGAAGCCAGGATGGTGCAGGAAGCTGTACTACTTGGGGTTTTGTTGAGGCTGGCTGGTTTTGAAAGTGATTGTCAGATAAAGCAGGGCCTACAAGGTAGTTGGGCAGCCTCATGTCACTCAGGTGCCTCAGAGACCTTTAGAGACATCCAAGGGGCCTTGAATGAAAGTAAATTCTGTTGTACTGATTACAGGAGTCCCTGTGTTCTGAGTTAGAATCTGTCTTCTCCTGCCCTTCTACTGTTCTGATTTATTGTAACTGATTCAGTTGAATTGTAAGGGAGAGATGATTGTTGTTGCTTGCTTCCCAAAAAACACCAAATAATCTGTCTCCTCTGCTGGATCATGAAAGTTGGCTTGCAAGCTGAAGCCCATCTAGTGTGCCCTTGCATTTTAGCAGAAATGTGCTTCTCCTTAGTTTGAAAAGAATAAATTATCTTTAATTTGGGTTGTCTTATGAAAGTATTCTGATTACTTGTGGACTTTATATAACTGCATGATAGTTCTTTCACCATACATCTTTTAGTACATAGAAACAGATGTTTATGGGCTTCTGAAGAAGCAAAAAAGTCTACTTAAAGTAATGCTTGCAACACATCTGATGCTAAAAGTCTACATCAATCTGAGTTCAGACAGATCTGTGGTACATAAATCAGAAACGTGCTGGGCACCCAGAAATGTTCCAACTGGAACTAAGTACCTCTCAGTCGCTCTGCCAAGTTTTGTGATTTTTAGATTTTCAAAATATTTTATTAGCATGTCTCTATTCTGTTCCAGTTGTGTATGAAAGTTTCATAAGCAAGAAGAATAAAAATACCTGGAAGGTGGGGTGCTGTTAAACACGAGTGAACAAATTCGAGGGAGTTACTGCCCTCCACCTACCTACCCCTGTTCCATAATAAGTATATAGAATATTTTTAAATTAATCAGGTTGATCACTTGTTTTGAAGAGATGAATAGGTAAAGTTAAGCTGTTGAACTAATATCCAGGTTTAAAAACAAAATCCAGTTTCATAGTAAATTTTAGGTGCCTGTTTTTGAAAATTGTAGATGTCATCTCTGAAGATGATTTTTCAGTTCTAAGTCAGACTTGTTATGTTTCTTTGAAAAGTTGGGGAAATTTTTTTCCCCTTGAATCTGAATTAATTTTAGAGCATCAGGCAAACAGTGAATCAAACCAAGCCCTTCAATCTCTTAAGAGTGATTCTAACTGTGGTGTTGAGATGGCAAACCTGATATCTTTAATGGGGAGTTTGGTGCTGTGAAAACTGGCTATTAATAGACCTGCGCATAAATACCTCTGAGGCTCTGCAGTTAACACTGTCATTGTCAGGTAATATTTTATCTATAATAATGATATAATTAAAACCTTATCAAATAAGAATTAATATTTAAATTCTAGCACTCGATTTCTTTAGAAGTCAAGTAAATAGAGAACTGGTGGTGAATGGGAAAATAACAGGCAAGAAAATGAGCCAATATGTTGTTTTTCAAAGTCGGCCGTTGCCCTGCCCATATGGGCAGCAGAGATGGGGAGGAGCTGGGGAGCTGCTCAAAGCTCACTCACATAATGTCAAAAGGATTATATCAGCTACCGAGTTGCCGGTTAAAAAATAGCTTTTGTGATTAAATGATGCATGCTAAGCACACACATCAGCTCCAGTGGAAACTAAACTAGGGGTTTCCCTAGCTTTTGTGTAAAAATCCTAATTTGGATTAACCTCAATCATAGTTTTGAATTTCCGTAAGCATATGTGTGAGAAATATGTTTTGCTGTTCTTTAAAACAAGTGTTATCTATTATTAACATCCCTCATCTTGAAATTCACTCTATTTCCACTTTTGTTACTGGAGACCCATTGCTCTCTGGTCCCCACTTCCTACGTGCTAAATTGAGCTCTTGTTGATAAAGTAAGGCAGCAGTTGTTACATACTGTAGCAGAATGTGCTGCTTATTCTAGCAAGAGAATGAGACTGCTTTGCTAATACTTCCGCACTACTGATCTAACCTTCCTCTAAACAAACAACAAATTCTACCTACGAGCCACTGAAAGCATCATGGCTCTGGGACAAATGAAGTGAGTGTAGAGAACTATCACTTAATGCATTCCATAATACTAAAAAAGATAAAGTAAATAACAGAAGTGAGACCTTATTTTTCATTAACCCCACAAATGCATCCAGTGCTTGCATCCAGAAAGCTGCAGTGTTTAAGCCAGTAAGTTTTTTGTTTAAAAACAAGAAGGAAACTATCTTCAGTAGTAATGGAAATATCTTCCTGCCTTACTGACCTCAGGATTTAGGGGCTACAGATAGACTAAGAGTATTTTCATGTTACAAGGTTTCTTTTTGAGCTGCTTTTACCTGTAGCTCTGACACTGCTTTTTGTCCCTATTTCTTATGTATATGTAGCTGTGCAAATGAAAACTCTTATTTCTGCATAGGAAAGCACACCTCCAAAATAAGAGATTTGTTGGTGTTTTGATTATAAGAATTAAAGTGTAGCTGGGGATATTTTTACCCTGGTTTAGGTGTGTCATCACAGTTTTCTGGAGTATCTTTTACTACTCTTGAAACAGGAGCTGTAGATAATTTGAAAATAGCCAAGATTCTGCTTTGCATTTATTAACCGCAAGTAAGCCATCATCAGAGAATCTTTTCTACAAGAGCAAAACTTTTCTTGAGGCTAATGAAAATGAGAAGAGCTCAAGGATGTTGCAAATATTTTGAGCGTCCAAGTCAAATTGTTCACAATGTGCAGCTCTACAAAGTTTGTTGATAGGATAACATTGGTTTTTATTTTGTTCCTAAAGCTGTCATACCTTTGAAAGATTTCATTGAACATTTTACAAGAGTTGCTTGAATGATTTTGACTTGGTAGTTTTGTTTTTGTTTGTTTGGGGTTTTTGTTTGCTTTTTTTTGTTGTTTGTTTTGTGTGTTTTTGTTTTGTTTTTTTTTTAAGTGGATAGCGCTCTGGAAAATGTGCCTAATTCTAGCCCTGTGAGTCATTTTGCAGTTGGCTCTTCTGCCAGGGTGTGTATTCAGTGGTTTTAATGACAGGAATAAATTAACCAATACCATATATTAAAATTTTATGTGAAATGAAGGGTACTCCCTTGCAGCTTAGTGGGTGTTGTTCAAAGGTTGTAGAGTGAGATGATTTGACAGTATGTAAAAACTTGTCTCAAGTTTCATCTGCATTATGCTTAGTTGGTTCATAGAGCAGCCTGTGCTTTGCTCAGAGCGCTCTCAATGCAAAACTCATTGTAGAGAGATCTCTGAAACATGACTGTGGAAGGTTTTTTTTAGATTTTTAGTCTTCGCTTTTGGGGTGCCAGCCTAACTCAGTTCCTGTGGAAGTGTTGTAGTGTAGCTGTGATAAGAGCTTGGCTCATATTCCAGTAGTGTTCCAGAAAACTCAGAAATAGCTGAAAATAGAGAATCATAAAGAAAGTTCTAGTCAGAAATACGTCAAGCTTCCTGCAGTAATAAGGGATATCTGGCACTATCAGCAATGCTGCTCCAATACTGAGAGCTCCATGTTTCCAGTAACAGCTCTTTTATTTCAATACTTACTAACACAGGCTGAACAGTGCAAGGGCTCTTACGCTGACTTTATGTAATTTCAAGTCATTGCATTACTTTATTTTCACCTTTTACAGTATGATTTGAAACAGTCAACATGGACTTTTCACGTCTACATACGTACACTCCTCCCCAATGTCTGCCAGAGAACACTGGCTATACATATGCACTCAGGTGAGAACTCTTTTCTTCTTGTAGAGAAACTGTAAGTTCTCTGAATGTTGCTAACTCTGGAGAGTTTAGTTTTCATGGTAAGTAGCTGACTTGTTTGGAGAAGTGTGCTTTATGTAGTGTGGTTTGAAAACAACTGCTCTGTCCTAAATGGAAGAAAGAAAATGTATTTAACTGAGAGGACAATGACTAAGATAATGACTCACTGTTTATTAGTTGCTATGAATAACTTGTACCCGCCTAGTTACAACTGCTGTTTGATTTCTATAAATATGCCATAAAAATTCTTAGATGTTTTGTGTCATGTAATTTCTGTGTGTGCTTTCTTTTGTGACTTGGGACTGTTTTCACTTTCAAACATTGATTGACATGCACTCGTTGCCGCTAATGTGGAACTTGGCTGGAAGTAACATATTGATTACTTTTTTTTTTAGCAAAACTGCTTGTTGTGTGAATTTAAAACCTGTGCTCTAATGAACTTGTCTTTTCTTGTATCTTTTTATTAAATTGACCATTATTAGATTGGTTTTTCTTAAATCACTTCAGTTTTTCTAAAAACTAACACTTTCTGCTAGTTTTTGTGTTATGTGTTCAGAATAAATGTTGTGATGCCCATTTGAATTTTTTAGTATTAATAGAACAGATTTCTGTTTTGTTCTATTGAGCTTTTCCTGATTTTGAGTTAGTAGATATATTTTGAAACAAGTACAACTCAATGAACGTGAGTTACTGGTTTAGCTAATTTTAAGTTTAAAAAAATGATTGTTTGTCATGATGCAGTGTGAGATTGTCTTTCTGTTCTGTCTGTAAGTCACCATTATGTATGGCATATTAAAATGCAGTGTATAGAGTGGAGAACACTTGGCTACTTGCTAATAAAACAGAAGTTGGCAAAATGGTAGAATTAAGAGATTGCTGACTTAATACCCTTGCGTTTGTGTGCTCTGAAACTGTACCACTGGCAGTTTTTTGTTGGGAATCATAACTTTTTTTTTTTTTTTAATGGTAACCTGATGTCAGTAGTGTTGCAAAATGTGCTGTGTTTTATATTGCGTCAATTGAATTGCAATTCTTTGTGAATCTTATAAAAACCATTGGTTAAGTATAAGAGAGTTTACTGATTTGAAGGAAAGCATGCTAGACAAAGATGGTTTATGTGCTTTGTGTAGGACAACAGTTTCACTACTATATTACTGAGATGTTTTAGTTACCTCCGTGTGGCAAACGTACCTTAGAGACTGATTGAAATACTGTAACTCCTGGCAGGATAATCTTTGCTCCTGTGATATTCATATCCGAACAAAACTGGGTAAGAAGAACGGAAGGTGTAGAATGATAAATCCTATTCAACATCTGGAGGATAGCCCATTAAGACTTTGGTGGTATTTGTGTAGAAGACAGCCTGGAGTGTTTGTTTTCCTGCATGAATGAAGGCTGTTTTGCAAAACAGAGAACTTAAGAAGAGGAAGGTTTATGTGGGCTTGAAACTTTGCAGTTTGCCTTTTTGCTGTGCTAAAGTGTATTAGGTGTAGGTATTCAGATATGGATAGAGCTGGATAATCTGAAGTTTAATAACTGACTTAATGAAGGCAAGTGTAGTTAAACTAGATTGTATTAATTCATTGTAATTTTTCCTGGTGTAGAAAGGAAGGGTTGGCAAACACTTTCATTAAAATTTTCTCATGAAAAATCTTGTGAGGCCCCAAATATTGAAATAAGGGGGGAAAACCACTTTGTACGTTGGTTTGACACTGTTTTCAGGGTGTCAGGAGAGTAAACTACAGTCTTTGGAGCAGACTCCTGCTGTGTGTCTCCTTGCTAAATCTATGCAGTATGACTTGTATTACTATAGTTCTTCCTGCCCTGCATCAAGCAGTGTTTGCAGAATGTGAGGAAAGGGAGAGTTGCTAATCAGAAATATTTTCATGGTGAAGTTCATTCCTTCTCTCCCCTCACTTGTGTTTGTTTTGCTTATATTCCAGTCTGGTTTGCTCTGCATTTGACAATTTGTTCTTTACAAAATCTGCCTGAGAGTTTCTTTAAAGAAATTGGCTTATGCATGTAGCCCTGCAGAAAGCAGTGCAGTGAAGTTTGATACCACAAAGCTATTATTAGAGTTGGCTATGACTTATTAATAGAACTTATATTAATACTCGTTGGGATTACTGCATGTTCATAACTGTAGTGTTTCAGCTTTGTGCCTTTACTCCTCCAGCCCAAATCAGAAAAACATTAAACTGATACACCTAAATAATCTTTATCCTCCTCCAAATGCAAGTCAAACTTGTGAATCTCACCCACTTGTCAACATAATTTACATCCCACTCATAAGGCTGATCTTTTCTTTTAGTCACTGTCATCTTTTGAGTTGTGTTGTCAATTTGGGTGCCTTTAGCACTTCACAAATATGGATTAAATCAATAAGAATTTGGTTTGATTTTTTTTCTTTTCCTGTGTCAGAAAATTCAATCAGGATGTAACTTTCTGCACAGTAATTCAATAAAATCCTTAGGGGTTTTTATGTGAGTTCTTGGACTGATGGAAGCAATAACTAAACAACTCAAGACAGTGTCTGTCCTTGGTTACTTGGTGTGAGTAATACCCTGGTCAGAAAGCATATGAATGTATACTGTTGATGTATCTGTGTCTATGTTAGAAGATGTCTACTTAGCTGTAGTTCTCTAGGTGTTTAACATTTGTATCTTTTATCTGCAATAATCAAGAGCATCATTGCCCATTTCATTCTAAGGAGTACATATAAATAAATAAATGACATCTAAGATCCCTCAGACAAAGCTGTTGGTGTGCTAAAATCGTCAGACCTCATTCTTATTCCACTTTATAACTTGAAAACTCACTGAAGTCCAGGACATTCTTATTCTGTAGAAGCTCATGTAAAGGAGGTATCAAGGTAATAGAAGCTGGAAATGTATGACTATCCAGTCAGCAGCTCTGCCAGCAGCCACAGGAACTGCTTGTTGGGAAGGAACCCAAGTCCTCACTGTTACATAGGTTACCTAGGACTGTAGACTAATTGCATCCCCCTTGATGTTTCTTGGTTAGCTGTGCATATTGTGTAGAAGTGCCATCAATGTACAGGTTAATTTCTGGCCCTAGAAAGGAAAAGCACTGGTTTTTTATTTACTGTAATCTTTCCTGTAGAAGAAAAAAGGCCATGTTCCAAAGCATGGCAAGTGAGATAGCAAGTTAGGAGACTTCTCGGAACTGTCCTGCTGACAGAGCAAAGAGTGTGAAGAGAATTATTACCCTGTGTAAACGAGAGACAAGCTCTTTTTGTTTAAAGAGGAAAAGATTCCATGATTCTTAATATTTTTTGAGATAACAGAGCCCAACTGCAAGTGCTGTGTTCAACCCACATTGATATAAATGCTCGTTGAAATACTTGGTAACAGCAAGTGTTCATAAACAGAAACAAATTGACGCTGGTCACAGCTGTCAGCCTGTTCTGTGTACTTTGTGTTCTTGTGAATTGAGTATCTGTAAGATACATTGGGTGAAGATGAGGAAAAGCAAATGCGTAGTGGCAAGTGTAAATAGCAAAACTGGGTTTTGAAACAACTGTTTAGGGAGGGACTCAATAGGAAACTGTTGTGGCTCTGACCCTTTCAGAATAATGCAGGAGGAGCTGCATTTAACCTCTAGTCCCACTTCACATCTGTTAGAATGTGAGTTATCTATACTTAGCACTTCTGAAAAGTGTAAAAATTGTCCTTTAGTCTACAGTTGGGTAGGTTCATGAGAAAACTTTTCTTACTTCTCTCCCTTCCAGCCAAATGCAAACAGGGCTTAATAAGCGTAATATATATAGCAGTGTATTCTGGGTTTGTCATAAGCTGTGCTCAGACTCCTGCCTTGCACAGGGTTGCACTGTGCACGTGTCAGCATGAGCAGGGCAGACCAGTAAGATCCAGCACAGAGTGCCAAACACCTGCTATCAAATTTGTGCACCTTTGGGCAATGGAAGGAGTTACTTTGGACAGATTCTGGTCTGGCCCTATGAGCTGAATGCCCAACTGCTGCTAGGGCCACAATATGTTTTCCTGCAATTTGTTGTCTGGGTTAGATTTGTAGCCAAAAGAAATGCAGTTCCTGTGCTCTGACACAGTCCTATCTTGTGTGCTTTACTTTGCGTTGTGGAGCAATGAAGAAACTTGCTTCAAAATCACCAACTTGTTAGAATTGCATCATTACTGTAAGTGTAGCTCCAAGGCCTTCTGATGTTAACTTACTTGTATTCCAAAATAATACAATACATACCATATTATTACTTTGTGATGTTCTGAGATCTTTAATGATTGTGTAAGAAAAATATTTCCATTAAATTGCTTTTGCACAAGTACTTGTTATAATGGCTGCTTATATGTATTTTTAAATGGAAACCTTTAATTTCAAATACAGATTACACAGTAGAATCTACTCATTCAGATCTAATTTGCTTGCATGTTTTTCTTTGAGGTTTTGGGGATAAGGAGCTGCTGTTAATACCTTGTTCAGCTGTTCTTTTAAAAAAACAAATGAAAACCCCCAGGAATAGTGAAGTATCTGCTGTTACATCTCTGTATATCCTTTTGGCCAGAGAGGGGACAGAGTCCTTACGAAAGCTGCCCTAGGGCACTGAGCATTTGGATGCTGTAGGTCACAGAGCTGAGTGGTTCTGGAGCCTGACCTGCTGTGCAGTGCCCTGTGTAGCAGCCTCTGCTCACTTACATAACTGAGTGTTTCCCTGGGCTCTCAGTATGAGTATTCTGCTTCAGGCTAAACTTCTGCTTTAGTAAATGTATTTCTTACAGGCTCCTCAGTTTAATCTGTTTGTGTCTGCCTTGTGTTGCTGGTTTGTCTTCACTGTAGGTTTTCATGGAGGTTCTGACAGAATCACGTGTCAAAATGTGTTCCCAGGCAAAAGATGTGGAAGTTTTCTACGTGTAACTTGCCTCTGGGGAGGAAAACAGATTAAAGTCTCTAAACATTTTTTGTTTGTTTGAAGTTAATGTTTCTAATGACTTGCATTAAATTAAGAAATCTTTTTAAACCACTTTTTCTTTAAAAAAAGTAATGGTAGTTAAACTGATGTAGCTGAAGTAGGATAGTTGTTAAGTATCTCAAAGGAAGGAAGTTCCTACTTGCTGAGAGATGGAAACTCAGAGTAATGTGGCATACGGATCTTTGGTTCTCAAGGATTCTGCAAACGAAAAATAGACAAAAATAAAATTTGACTAAAAATTGATCTTTACAACTTAAAGTGTGTCGTGATTTGCTGCTAGGTGTGGTGAGGAGACTGTGTCATATGGCTTCCACTCTCAAATTGGTTCCAGAAGAATGAGTGCTTATTCTGGCTAAACTTCAAACATGGTTTCCATGGTGGTTGTTTCTTTCTAACTGTGATTTGGTAAAAGTTTTAATACAAATTGCTTGGGAGAACTTTGAATATCTGTACATGTCTAGATTATTTGGGTTACATGGCATATCTTGTGAAAATTGCACCATAACCATGATAAACTGCTTTTAATGGAAACTTCCACTAGCTTGAAGGGCATGTTTGTTACTGGGTTGAAAATTCCCCTAGTAACTTCGCTGTTCTTATTTTACTGCAGTTCAAGTTACTCTTCATCTGCTTTGGATTTTGAGACTGAAAACAAAATCGATCCAGTGTTTGATTCCCCAAGGATGTCCCGGCGCAGTTTACGGTTAGCTGCTGCAGGATACAGTAGGTCAGAGGATGGGCGAAGTGATACTGTCCACGACAGCTCTTATGCTGGGAACATGGCCTTCAGAGAACAATCTTCTATGTAAGCATTTTGAATCATGACAAGTTAATTTGTGGATTGGAATCCTGAGACAAACACAATAATGCAAACAGGTCACTAGCTGTTTTATTCTTTGTTCTCAGTATTTACTGCCATACTTTGACATTTATATTCATTATGTGGTTTGCAATGAAATCTTTATAAAAATACAGGTACTTGAAGGTGAAGGTTTCCTTTTAAACCTGATTTGCTCTGTTTACTCCCATCAGTGTTGAAATGACTGTTAACTCCTTAATAAAGTGAGACATTAACAGAAATTTGTGTCTTTAGTGCTGTGTCTTACTTGTCTTTGCTTTGTTTCCTAGGATGGTAAAGCAACGCAAAAGTATGAATAAACAGCCTGGCAGTGTAAGACACACGCCGAGGAAAAATCTGTCCAGCTCGTCTATTTTTAGCCAGAGCAGTTTCAATAGCCATGCCAGTGATACATCAATGGTATCCACTATATTGGATGAGTCTCTGATTCGAGAGCAGACAGAAGTTGATCATTTCTGGGGTAGGCAATGATTGCTATTTCTTGTATCAGATTGTGGAAACTGCTTATGGTTTTGTGTGTATAAATTTATGATCTTTTCTCCACCTGGTCTGCATCCTGTTCCCAAATGTGTGCACTTACACTTCTGCTGGAGGTGTCTGCTTGCTAAGATGCCCACTGGAAATTTGTGGTCCAGTGTGTAAACTTGATTTACTGGCATAGTTAACATCAAGACATGTTTGCTGTCGTATTAACTTCACAGTACAACATATACAATTTTGTGATGAAATGCCATAATTATCTCCTATCGTTACTTTCTTCAAAAGGTACACAGAATACTGTGTTTAAAGAATGGTAAACATATATCCTGTCTTTGAAAAGAGGAAGGAAAAGAATTTTCTTCTTTGTTTATAGACAGAAATATGTTCCAACTTAACATACCGTAATCTGAAAGTTTCAAATTAGTGGCACTTCCGGATTTCCCTAAAGGGTTTTTGTGTGTGTCTGGCTGGTTTGGTTTTGCAAGTATATAAAAGTATACTTTCCTGGAACCTGCTATCTTCAACAAAGAGCAAAATATGACAGTGGTCTATATCAAGTGTTGTGTAGGAGGATGTCAGCAGTTTAGTGTATTTGTCAATTCAGACTATTTGTTTCTAGTCAGTTTACTTGTGACCTTCCCAAAGTCCTAATGGGAGGAATTGTTTCAGTCTTGGTAGAACCCATTCTAAACTTTAGATTACCTGTCTCTTAAAACAGAATCTTAAATACAGCAGTATCAAAGTAGTTACCATGCAACAGAACACTGTAAGCTTGTAATTAGCTGTTTTAAAGTCACATGGGAGATAAGTAAAGGTGTAGTTGTCATTCATATTATTTTGTCTGCCCCTTCCATGGTGGAATGCTTTTCACAACTTACCCTACTGCATTAAAGTCTGGATATGTGTTTCTCTGATGGGCTGCAAAATATGTTAAAAGCTAATCATAAAGTGACTTTCTTTGAAGTCTTAAAATCAGTAGGACTATCAACTTGAGTTTATGTCAAATATCGTAGTTGAATACAAGTCTGTCTCATATCTGGGACCAACTTCTTTTTTTTCCTTTGAAGGTCTGGATGAAGAAGTCGACCCTAAAGGTAACAACACTTCGCTTTTCCTTCCACATTCCTTCTGTGTGACAGCAACCAGTCCTGGCAGTACTGACATGGGTGCTCTGTGTTTGGCAGGTGGTGACACTACACTGCTGCAGGGCAATGGTAACATAGCAGGAGCAGAGCCACCCGCCCCACTGAACGGCTACACGTGCAGCGACTGCAGCATGCTGTCCGAGCGCAAGGAGGTGCTCACGGCCTACTCAGCCGCTCACCTGCCCTCCTCCCGAATCTACACTCGGGACAGGAGCCAGAAACATGCCTCTAGTAAGTGACTGTCTCGTGTGTTCTGTCTGCTCTGCAGCTCAGCAGGGTCATTTTCCTTGTGTTATTTAAGCGCTGATGAAGTTGCCAATAACTGAACTCTAGAGATCGGCTTATATGAAATACCTTCTTCTCTATCAGTTGAAATTTTATGTACTTGTCAGCTTCTTATACATAATTATCTACTGATTTTTCAGTGCTGTTGCAGGAATTAAATGATTACAAAATGAAATTGCTCTGGTATCTTAAGTTATAAAATAATTTGGCCCACCAGCTCTGTAAGAGTCTCCAGATCTGATACTGGATCTGTGTAGGTTTGTCTGTGAAGTTTTTGGTCATGGTTTTCAGATAAAACTTTCTGTGCTTTTTCTTTTAGTATTTTTTTTATCCCTTACATGATTTGAACTTTCAAGATTGAGCAGAAGTTTTACTTTGCAGTGCTTCTGCTATCCAGGAAATCTCTTGAGGCCTTTCTATTTCCTGCTTTATTTTTTTCTCCTCATTTAAGCTTACTAGAGTGTTTCTAGAAGGTAAACCTCTATACAAAAAACTGAACTCTAAAGGGAAAAAAACTTGATTCCAAATAGTCTTCCTAGTGACTACATTCTGAAAGCTTTAAAACTAATGAGTCTGTGTAAATAAAGCTCTGCCTCTTGCACAGTGTCTTGAGTTTCTGGATTGTTGGTAGTTCTTCATTACTACAAGGGATTTGTTTCTTAAATGACCTTGAATTAGAAAGAAATCTATTTTGAGATTCTGTAGGTTTGTTATTCTTAAATGAAGTGTGTTTTCAGTTGCAAGAAATAGATTTGTTTGGGCTAGAACATGTGACTTCACATGCTTTGAGGCAACTATTTCTCTTTAGTTACCATGTAGCGCAAGTTGGAGTTCTTTTGACTTGTCACAATCAACCACTGAAAGTGACACTGCATGAAAACTCTTCTGTGCTCCTGAATTTGTATCCACATAAGAGAATTTTACTCTTCTTTGTTCGGCAGGGCATATGGGTGGGGAAGAGGGCCACACAAATGTGGCAGGTTTTTGGAGTGTGGCTGTCTAGGAAAGCAGCAGTGCTGGGCTGTGGCTTTGTTCTGTGGCTCTGGGTGTGTCTCTGGCACTTCAGGTAGACCACTGTAGGAACTTCCTCTAATGTAACAGCAGAGAAGGTAGAGAAAAGTCATTTCATAATCAAAATAAGATTGCAGTTTGACTCTTTGAAGCTGAGACCTCAAAATTGGTATCAACAGTTCACATCATTGATCTGTAAGCAAGGAATTCATTACTGTTTAGAGTTCTGTATTCTCACTAAGGAAAGGTGTTCTTGATAAAGTCATACACTTTGCCTTGAAGTTGTTATCCCTAGAATGTATGGTTCTTATTACATCAAGCTTTTGTATCTAATACATCCAGACTTTTCAAACCACACTTGCTTAAGTTTCATACTCTTGGCTAAATAAAGGCTTTCCATGCTTCATCCTCACTCTTACACAAGCTGATGGTGGCCACAGAACAGAAGTACATCTTTCTGTAGTTGAATAATGTTTTCATACTGTTTTTTTCAATAGGAGGAACCTATCTCTACATGAGTAAGATTCTACGATGGGTCAAACATACTGCAGCATCTTTTGCATCCCTATTAGTACAACTATTTCAAATGGTTTTGCTGAAGCTGGGTTATGAATACAAAGGTACCTTTTCAGTTGTCTTCCTTGGTATCTACACAATGCCAGAGTATGTGCATTGTTTTCTCTTTCTTACGGCCTTCATCTTTGGCACTGTGGTGTTTTTCTTCTACTGGTTCCTGTCCTTCTCCCTTTTTATTATTCCTCAGTTGTACTACACTTTTCATACCACCCCTCTCTTTTGAAAGTATCAGGGTTCCCATATACAATATCTGTATTACGGTTAGGATTCCTGTGTTGGTTTTCACTAGAAAGTGGTTGAGGGTAATTTTTAAACTGAGAAGCTTAAGTTAATTTTTAAAAACTGATGTGATAGTGTCAAATCTTAACTTTTCAATGTCTTTGGATCTGTCTTGTTCCCCTTAAACCTGCTGTGCACTTAAACCTTGACTAGATCTTTCCAAACTAAAACTGCCATCATCACTGTGCTATTGTAAACCATATCTTGTTTTCTCTGAAAACATTCATTTCTCTTCTTTGGTGCTTTCTCTTCTATAATACATGCTCTGAGAGAGAAGCTAAATTTCCATAGGCAGAAAGTAACTGATTTTTTGTGTGTGAGTAGAAACTTTGCTCTCTCCATTCTCTCTGCTCATGTCCTTATAACTTGCTGATGCTTTCTTCTCCTTCTTTTAAGAACTCTGTTAAAACCAACACAAAAATGTAATGGTCCCTTTGACGGGATGCTCGAAACAGGGGCTTACTTGATGGGTTGTTACTTAGGGGTTTGTTTTTTTTACAAACTTCAGCATCTGAAAAGAAGCAGAAAGATTTTCAAGTCAGGGGCCCCCTGATACTTAAAGAAATAAAAATATGATTGCACAGAGTAGACTTTGTCCTCAGTAATTTTTCAGATTTGCTGTGAGTAACCTGATTTTTATAGTGAACCAAGCCAGTTTAGCTAAAATCTGCATACATGAAAGACTTTTAACTTGAATATTAGATTGCTTATGTACTTTTTGTATGTGTTGCAGCTCACTCAGACTACTGTGGAAGCATGAATGTAAAGGAGTTTTACAGAGAAGATAAACATCTTGGTGTGAATGAAGAATCAATATGTAAGTATAGTGATGAATGGTGTCTCTTAGCCTTGGGCTGTACACCAGGTTGTTGCTGTAATGGTAGTATCAGACACCCCGAGACATTGTGGAAGCTACAAAGTGAATGATTAGTTGGCACTTAGATGTAGGGGTGACTGTTATACTGTAGCAATTCCCCAAGTGAGTTTTATTCCACTGAATTTCCTTAGGGGGTTTTTTGTCTGATAACTGATACTGTAAAATAGATTTGTTCAAGTTATAACAATCTTGGCTTGATCCTGACTTTGTCCCATTAATCAACTTGTTACCACAACCAACAGGTGATGACTGTAAGGGGAAGAAACATCTTGAAATATACACCACAGACCACATGCAATCATCATGGGCTAAAAGGGTAGCAAGGACCATTTGGCACACCTTTTCTTCTGCAGGTTGACTTGGACCTTTTTTTTGCTTTAATTTTGCATCACAATCTCTCAGTGTTAATCATACATGTTTTGTGGTTGGGGTTTTTTTCCTTCCTTCTTTCCTTCATCTGTCAAAGTAGGTTAAAAGTGTGAAGTGCCTAGAAAACTAACTTACTTAACACCTTTCCTGTCTGAATTCTTGCTCTGATTCTGGCTTTTCTACAAGCTTGGCAAGCTGCTTACCTATTAGTGAAAACAAAGTGTAGGAATGGTGTACACCTTGTATGTTAGAAAAAATGTATTTGTTAATTCATTGCACTTTGGGGAGATCTGTATGATTGATAGGTTGAAAAGCTGCCTTTAAAGCAAGGTATGAGGTATATGTATGCAGATTGTTTGAATAAAGGGGTTTTTTAACATTGTATTTTTGTTCTAGTCATAGTCAGTTTTTACAGAAGTCTTACATAGGGATAGAATCTTCCCTGTGAGATGAGCATTCCTTAGCTTGAATGGCAGAGGCATCAAGGATCTGTTGAGTGCTCTTTATTCAGCAAAGGAAAATGATTTGAGACACTTCAGCCACCTAAATGATTTACAAAACATTGGGTCGGTATATCTATAATCCCTAAGATTAACCCAGACATATCTGATGATCTGAAAATGTAGGATTATTTTCTAAACATGTACTAAATACTTTGTTCTGTAGAACGATGAGTCCTAGTCTTGGATTTAGTAATTGTTGGCCTCAGCGGACTTTAAGTAACGGCATTTTATTGTAGTGTATTGGGTGGGGGTGTGGTGATGGTGGTTTTATTCTCTTTAAGTGATACAAAACTGTCATACTGACATCCTTGGGAACACTCAGCTTAATGAAAATTTCCTGCTTGTAACTTTTAGTAGGAAATACTTTCTATTATTTATCAATATTTCTTAGATATCACTGGAATTTAAAATTTTTAATTGTTCCCGTTTCTGCACAGTAACCCAAATAACAGACTTGGTGTATAATTTGGAGCAAATAAGATGCTTTTAAAGTAATGATGTGCTTAAAGCTTGTTTTTATGATAGTACTCTTGCTATTCTCTGCTACACTTTGCATGGCATTGTTAGATTAATGTGTAACAAAATGTAAACTTTGATTTTGGAAAAGTATTATTCTAACTGCACAGGTTTCTCATTCTGTTTATCTCTGTTCATGAGAATTCAGTTTCTAAATTGTTTTGGGTTTACTTGGCTTCATATTTATTAGTGGCTTGCTTTGCTCTAAAGTAGTGAGTAACCAAGTTAATTTTACTGAAAGAGGTATGGTTTAAAGCTCTGCAGAACATAAAATTGGCAGGGGATTGAGTGTGTTTTACTGCATGTACTGGAAAGAACCTTCCTCTCATCTGTGTCAGTTACCACATGGAGTTAATTTGTTATAATTTAGGTTACTTTATGCTTCACGTGTTGCGAACAGTGGGAGCAACAGGATGGCTTGTGTCTCAGAAGGTGTTGTCTCTACTTTGGCTGGCCATTCTTTCTCCAGGTTACTATTGTAATCCGTGTGTGTGTCTTGCCTGTTCATTTTGACAAACTAGGAATCTGCAGTATGTGGCTTACACTAATTCAGCTGTGCTTATGCTGTAGCTTAAGCTGTAGCTTATGCTGTAGCATCTTGAAATGCATGTGCTACTTTAGTTTCATTATTGACCAAATTATGCTTAATGAGAGGGTACGTTTCTGTTCACAGGCATAACGGGACACTAACCAGACTCTTACATGAGGGAATGAGTGTGTGAATAGCACTGAATGTGGGGTGTCAAGAACAATGGGGTGTGTTTGGTTTGCCAGTCACTTCCTGTATTGGTATTCCTCTTACCAAAAACCGATGTGCTAATACAGACATTTCTTGAAACATACTGAAGTCTCCAGTGTGTGATAACTTGTGTTCAAACATTAACACTGAATTTCCAGCGAGATAGCATTGTCGTAAAAAATGAGCACTTCACCTTCTTGCATGGCTGTTGGTTTTGTTGAGTAGTTAATGTTACAATGCTGTCCTACTTGTGCTGCCTAGATGTCAATAAGCTGCATGCATTGCCTGTTCCCGTGCATTTCTCTGCTCTGCAAAGCATTGTTGGCCACAGCTGCATGTCCCTCTGCTTGGTTTCTTTGAACATGTGCTGCATTAATTATATTTCACACTCCCACTTTTTGTCTTCTAGGGAGGGCAGCTTCTGGCATGTACAGGTTGCTTAGAACTGGGTGGTATCAACTTGTTACTCTGATGTCTTTGCTCAAGGTGTTTCTTGTGAGAAGGTGTGTATCCTTTGAAAAAACTGGTTTGTGAGCAAGTTATTTTCCCAGTTGTAATATAAAACAATAAATTATGTTAAATGTTTTGTGTCTTGTTAACTTTCCTCTCTCTTTCTCTAGATGCCTTCCAAAGAACTACAGGTCACTACTGTTTCTTATCCCACTCCTGTTTCTACTAGGTATGTCAATTTAATTATATTACAAATTGGTGTGTGTAGCTGTTGGTTCATAAAGAAGATGCAGAAGTAAAAAATACCAAATTTATGAACAGGGCAGTAAGAGTGCTGACAAGTCAATGAGTTTCCCCTTGCCATGAAAGGAATACCCTTGATTTAGTTGCATAGAGCTCTGTAGAGAGAATGGCTGAGTAAGTAAAGGCACTGAAGTCCTTTTTTCTTTACCTCCCTTCCTGGAGATAGCAGCTGAAAGAGAAGGCTGTGTGCTGATAGCATAACCAATAAGTATGGTTAAGTTCTTTTGCTAGCTCGTCCTGGGTCTTTCCTTTTGCTCTAGCGCATGTTTTAGTTGCTTGAGATCCTGTTAACTTTAGATTGGTTAGTAGACTGCATTCCAGGTCAGCTGTCAATTTTTAAGTAAACAAACTCAGTTTAAAGTGTTTACTAAAAGTGTTGGGCCATTTCTGAAAAGCAGTTTCATGTCTGTGTGTCCTAAAAACTTGCAGCTATGTTGTGGAAAAGATGAATCTTCTCAGAAACCTGCTGTGGGGTTTTAAAGTCCTCTGTACAAGGGTGAATAAGGAAGGAAGAATTTACCCTGTGTAGAAAATACTGCTACTTCTCACTAAGATATTGCAGAAATAAGTGTAGTCTTGTGAAATGCTGTTTTATTTCCATCGAAGCCTAAGTTTCCTCCCAACTTTGCTATCTCTTTTGCAATGTGGTATGTAGTAATTGGGGTATACGGCAGCATATTTTCCATGGAGATAAAAAGCAGAATTTATATCTGCCTTAAGAAAACATGGCCTGTCTTAACCAATAAATGTGATCAAGGTGCCAGGGAAGCAGTAGTGAGATTAAGGTTATATCATCATATATATAGACACAAGTCTCCTGCATGGCAACTGTGTGAGTGGTACTGATGAATGTTCCCTAATATTCTTGAGTTAAAATTTTAAAGCTGACTTATGGTGATTTCTGTTTAGATTGGAGTAGTGTCCATTGTGTGGCACCTACCCTGCAAATTGAAGGTAGCTTATGTCCTTAAACAAAAAGGAATTTGTAGATATAAGCAGTCTGAAGGGAGAACTCTTTTAAACACGTTGCATTTTGCTTCTGTTTCTAGGTATGTGGTTCTGGGGCTTTGATGGCTTCATTTCATTATTACCTCCATTGAACTGGACAAGAACTGACAGAATACAGAGAACAGATGAGTCCATTCATGTTCCCAAACCACAGGATAATTCTTTTCATTCTGTGCAACCTCCAAAGGTAAGAAAGAACAGTCCAGGGAAGAACTTGCATGTATTTTAAGACTTCTTCACTCCTCTACCTTCAGTATTTTGCAATAGTTACTTGATACATAAGGCTAATGAATATATATTAAAAGATCATCTTTATACCTTAGGACACCATAAATAACATTGATTTTGGTCGTATAAGTGAGCTGGAAAAGCAGATGGCCGTCGTGTCTGACAGATGCCATAACCGTAATGAGGAATATAACAAAATGATGCTTCTACTCCATGATCTTCAAGATAAGGTTGCCAAAATGAGTGACAAAAGCGAAACATTGAATCTAATAAAAAATGTGATGAGTCAATATGTTAAAGATATGAAGCTGGAGGAAAAGGTAAGATAGTTAATGCTGATACTGATCAAAATGTTCTCTTTTACTAATAAAGTTTGTTAGCAATTTGACTGGAGAATTCTTTACTACTACAGGATTAACCAATAGGTAGTAAGTGGCTGGGGGTAGGCATGGGCATTTGTTTCTCCCTTGTTATTGCTGACAAAGGATTAATTCCAGGCAGGTGGCCTAAAGTAGATTCTTGCATTGCTAGAAAGTAGATGGATTTGTCCTGTTTCCATGCAGATAAAAAAGACTATAGGAAGGACTAGTGACAAAGCAGGGATTTTGTGGTAAACTTCCCTCTGTATAACCCCAACTACGGCTCAATCAGACTTCTGTATTTATTACAGATTCTGTAATTTCCCACAGTACCTGCAGGATAAATCACTTAAGCATTCACAGAATGGAATGAAAATAATGGTTTGCAGAAAATATCAATTATGGTATTTGTACTCCAAAAGAAAACACCCCCCCTTTTTCTTCCCTATTTTTCAAGACTGACTTCCTGGCTTCACATAAAGAACATGAGTTGCGCATCCTGTCACTGGAAGACCTTCTCAGAAAACTCTCTGCTGAATCCAAGGTATTGAATTTTAGCTTTGCTAGCTTGTTCTAATTGTAACCTGTTGATAAAACAGACTAAGTTTACTTGCTATTCCAAACACCAGTTTTCTTTACTCTGACTATTACAGTTCGATAAGTCTCAAAACTTGTTTGTGGAGTGAGTTTCAGTCCAAACATTAAAAATTACTCACTTGACCAGTGGGGCAGGTTCTATTTGGCATAACACCTTATTGTATAGAGGCACAAACATGATTTTAACATTCTTTGTCTTTCTGTCACTTGTTTTTTTGTTAAAAGTAACTTTTGTATTTTTTAGGACATCCAGAAGGAGCTTGACATAGCCAAAGCAAAAACAGGAAGGTATAAGCACTTTTCAAATATACTTTGTTTTTTCAGTCCTGATGCCAGCTGACGGGGATTTGTGTGTTGTTCTCTCCAGTAAAACAATCCTTTTCTTGTGTGTGTTAACTGGCTCTGAGAGTTTGTATTGTCAGCCATAGCGTTTCTATCTGACTGCAGTTTTCAACTGTGATGCTGAGCATCAGCACAAGACCCACCTCCACTGTGGCGGCAGCCCTACAGCTACATTTTCCCTAGAGAAAGCTGTTTATATAGTGGAGGAGAATAAGTGGCTTCTCATCCTCTTATAAATACCTTAGAATTTTCCCTCCGATCATTTAGTGAAGTATACAGTAACTGGTTTTGGTGGGCTTTATAGTCTTGAATTTTAACAATTCTAACTTTAGTCACTGTTTTTGGCATGTCAACTGTGCTACTTTCCAGTCATAAGCAGTGTAATACTGGGATTAAAATTTCAGCACTTCATTAAGTAGTTTCCCCATTTAGAAGAGGGAAAGAAATGCTCATTTGCTGAATTGTGATTTAAATGGCTTTAGAGTGATGACTGATCCCTTTTTCCATAACAAGCACTGAACATTGATCTATATTGTGTTATACTGTGATCATATTGGTTATATGGGAGCTGCTACTTTATCCCAGCACTTCCTCTGAAGTTACTCTGGTTTGAGTAAGGTGGTCTGCAACTCGCTCTAACCAGTGGCAAACTCTGGTTTGCCAGAAACCTTTAAATTCCCCCAAATCCATATATGTTTGAGTTATTAGCTTGTCAGCCTGGTGATGATCTGAAGTCATCACTGCTGGATTTTTCCACAACTTCAGAATACTTTGCTTTGAATATATTAACCCTGTGTATGCCTAAAATACCATCTTCAAAGAACTGCAAGTTTAGTCTGTGTATTCTGGTGAATAACTGAACTAGGAAAGCACTCTGTATTAGACAAGTACATTCTCATACTTTTGAATTTAAACTACTCTTTCTTTATTACTGACTCGTTGTTTTTGTCAGAGGTGATGATCAACATAGTCAACTTATGTCCAAAATTAAAATGCTGGAACTAGAGTTGTCCCAGATGAAATTGGAGCTGTTATCTGGGGAAAGCGCGAAGACGAGTTGCGAGAAAATAGATGTCATTCATGAAAAAGTAGGTTCTGCAACTTCTGTAACTCTCCCAGTAAACTTAGGTATTACTTAATTTTGTTCACTAACTTTCTTGAAATGCACTGCAACAAGTAACATGGAGATAGTATTAATCTTAAAAAATGACAGTGTTTATGTAGAGGCACTGTTTGTTTTTCCACTTTCATGTAACACTTTGCTGGACAAGTTTATGGATTGTTTTCTACAATGGCGGTGGTTGGCATTTGAGTTGTAATGCAGTAGGAGTTCTCTATACAATAGTTTGGTCTCTACCAATGTATTTTGCTAACCCACGGAAATATGGAAAAGAAACTTATGTAAAAGCAAGTTAGGCTTTTTTATGAGAGTTGTTTTTGAAAAAGTCATGCTCAAGTTCTTTTGAAGTATTTAAAAGGTCAGAGTAGAATGTAGCCAAGAAAATACAACAGTAAGTATTGATATCAACTTTGACAATCTTAATTACCAACTTAAATATCATCTTGTGATAATGCTCAGAGTGCCTAACTAGGTGCCTGTTACATATATGTATTTTTATATATAGAAGTATTACTTAACAGTTTCTAAAAGTTCATAATTTTGTTGTAATTGTTAATGACTTCTACTAGGTAGATGCCCAGGTCAAAGAATCTGTCAAGCTGTTGCTTTTTGGTGATCATCAAGAAGACCTTCCCGAATCACTTCTCCAGTGGCTTACATCCAATTTTGTGAGCAAAAGTGATCTGCAGACTTTGCTGCAAGATCTAGAGTTGCAGATCCTCAAGAATATTACTCTTCATCTGTCTGTCTCAAACCAAAAACTGACATCTGAAGTAGTTACAAATGCTGTGACTAATGCAGGGATTTCTGGGATCACAGAAGCGGTGAGTTTAAACGCTCGAAAGTTGAACTGTAAAGAGGGGTTTGTGGGCATTTGGTGGAGCATTTCTGTCAGCATAAATGTTCATGATTTTAAGGGATGTCAGAAATATTAATTGAAATGAGAACTACAGAAAATTCTTTCTCAAGTGTATTCTTACAGCAATGCTTGTTGCCTGTTGTGAGTGTGTTTATTCAACGTGTGCTATCTTAAACTGGAGAAGTTCCAAGAAACAGATACACCAAAGAAATGCAGCTCAGGGTCTTGAGAAGGTGGGGGAAATAATGCAACTTTTTAAGAAAACTGGGTTCAAGATGCAGTGTGAGTTTGTATTTTGAGACAGCCATGCATTAAAAATGACCTCTGTCTTGATAGAGGCTTTCAAAGATTTGTGATGAAGTGCAGCATCTCAAAAAGATGCTTGGCAACTTCACAGATTTGTATATATCAATTATTTTATCACCTGATTGTATTAAAGTATTTCTCTTTCCATTCTCCAATGCATACATCTGTAGCAAGCACAGATTATTGTAAATAATGCACTGAAACTCTACTCTCAAGACAAGACAGGGATGGTGGATTTTGCCTTGGAATCTGGAGGTAAATAATAGAAGAAACACCATTTTCCCTATTCATGTTCTTAGTAGTATTTACTAAAAGTCTTCCAGTGAAAACTGGAGGTCGGTAGAGCTTTCTTGTGTGTTGCCTGATCATCAGTCTGCTGCAATCTATGGTGTTGTTTCCAGGACTGTATATCAGCCTAGGTGTGTGTGGGCAGGGATAGAACAGTTCTCAGCACTGATATAAGAAAGAGATAAAAAGCCTGATGTATTCTTAAAATAACATGGTACATGATAGAAGTTTTGTATCCCCAGAAAGTGGTTGGATCTTAACAATATATTAATCTGGTATTCATTAAACTTTATATAAATCTCATTAATTACTCATTTCTTCCTGAAGACTCTTACTTCTGCTAACCTGATCTGTCTCTTTTGAGGTGGCAGCATTCTGAGTACTCGCTGTTCTGAAACCTATGAGACCAAGACAGCATTAATTAGCCTCTTTGGAATTCCTCTGTGGTACTTCTCTCAGTCTCCCAGAGTGGTGATTCAGGTAATTAAAGGCCAAGTAAACAAATTCAGCGAAGTTACTGTGTGTTGAGTGGTTTGTATTGTCATTGGGTGTTTTTTGGTGGGTTTTTTTGGATGCTGGTTGTTCCCATCTGTAATATAATGGAGGGCACAGGTACTTTGAACTATGTTCCCAAGAGTGGGCTGCTTCAGGTAGTTCCTGGACACAGCTTAAATTCTACTCTAGCAAAATTTAGGCCTTTATAGGAGGCTTGGGTGATGTGTTGGACTTGAGCAAAGTGTGAGCATTGGGAGAGTTCCTGTTTAGAAATAATCTCAAGGTGAGTTTTCAGAACACTGCTAGGAGCTCAGGTGGATGTGATGTCTTCTGAAGAGCTGTCCCTAAGAATGCAGAATTCATTACAACTCTTCATTACAATTAAAAAATATTACGAAACACTCGTAGGGTTGTTTGTGGTGTTGTGTCCCATCTTGTTCTCTCCATCTTCCTCCTGTCTAGCCGGACATGTATCCAGGAAACTGCTGGGCTTTCAAAGGATCACAGGGCTATCTTGTAGTGAGACTTTCAATGAAGATCTATCCAACTGCCTTTACAGTGGAACACATACCAAAAACACTTTCACCAACAGGAAATATCACCAGTGCTCCTAGGAATTTTTCAGTATATGTAAGTCTGTCTCTGAATTTATGTTGATGTTTATATGCAGAAAGAATACTTGTCTTATTTACCTTGGAAAATAATTACTTGAGGGGGGACAGCTAAGAAGATGGTGAAGTGTTTCAGTCATTGCTCTTAAAATTGAACATGTTTTTAATAAGGTTTGAGATTAGGAATAAGAAGTGCTAAAACTAATTTCTGGGGAGTTGTTTCTCTTGCCATATACAACAGTAACATTTTTGAAGGGAGAAGATCATCTAGTTCTTTCATACACTTTGTTTCATCCTTCCTCTCTTCTGGATTGATAGATTTCTGAGTGCTCTCTGTTGATACTCTGTTGTGTAGACATGCTTCTAGTTTTGGTTTGATTTGAAATTTGATGGAAGCAAAAATCCTGTTGTTACAGGGTCTGGATGATGAATATCAAGAAGAAGGCAAGCTTCTAGGAGAGTATGTTTATGATCAAGAAGGAGAACCACTGCAAATGTTTCCAGTGATGGTAAGTCTGGGTTATAAAATGAAAAGTGTCAGGAGAAAGGTACTTTCTACCTCAGCTTCTACGGTGCCCAGCTGAGAATGAGGCGCTTTCCCTTCACTGCTCATTGCACATAACCATAGAAAATAAAAGTATCTCCCTCAAAACTAATGGCCTAAATAGATAAGAAGGGAGGAAGGTTTGTTGCCATCTGGTCACAAATGGTGTGAAGTTGCTAAACATCTGAAAAGTGAGTCTGTTTCATGCTGCTTCTGACTCACTTATAAATAATGGTAACACCAGGAAGGTTCTGTTCAAAGGGGCAGAAAATTCCCAAGCCACGACTTAGCTATTAATGCTTGTTGGTAGCTACAGGAACCCCCCAGAAAGCTTCAGCTGCAGCTGTTTATATCAGAAAACCTAACTCTGGGTTGTGTGTCTGCTTTTTTTTCTTTCCCCAGGAGGAAAATGAAGATGCATTCCAGATAGTGGAGCTGAGAATCTTCTCCAACTGGGGCCATGCAGAGTACACCTGCCTTTATCGGTTCAGAGTGCACGGGAAACCTGCCGAGTAATGCACACTACAGCTCGTTGTACATTTTGTTCTTAATCTGTATATACCGGAGAGCCTCGAACACTGGAACCTGTAAAGGACGAGGATGAAAGATACACACTGTAGAACTGTTGGTCCTCTGATAAAGGCAGAAGACTGTCAGCAGAAATGTATAAAAAAACCAAATTTTTATTTGCTCTAATGCTCAGCTTGTAATTTCCAGTTCGCTTCATGTTTCTGTGTCCATGCTGAGGGAAATAATGCATGCAAACAGCTCTGGTTCATAAAGCCCAGTTGGCAAACAGGTGACACGTATTTTATTACAAATGAATGTATAGGGGTTTTTTAAAAGAATAAACCACACTTTCTGCAACTAGGAATCTGTTCTTTTTTAATCCAGGTCTTAACTGCATTCTTCTGCTAATTTGGCACCGTAAGCCAAAATCTGTGGTACGTTTTGAACACTGACTGTGGCTAAAGGTGTCCTTCATTTGACCCTTGGTTTTGACCTTTTTGGTGGATCCAAAAGGGCTTCTTTGATACATGTTGAATATAATAAATACTACTGTCAGGGAAAGCTAACACAACCAAAACCAATTTAAACACCAGCGACTGAGAATGCTTTACTGTAATTTGTGGCTGTGAATTGCTCTAAGAGTCAGGGTTAACTTTCAGTAACTGAAGTTATTTTAAGGTATTTTACCATGGCAACTTGGCCAGCTTGTTCTTTTTTAGTGTTATTTCCAAATCGACCTTGATGTACTGACTGACTGGATTGGAGCTGATAAACCTGCTAAATTGATCAGTAACCATTGGTATACAGCAACTGAACAATATATGTTTGTCTAAAAGCAATCTCCTTGGGAGAAGAATTCCTTAGGCTGGTTCGTTGTTACACTCCATGAATGTTGTACTGTGGGAATTCAGTGTGTGGGAAACAAGACTTGAAGTAATTCTCTCCACATCCCACTTACAAGAGGGACTTGTGCTCAGCACTGCAGTGTGCGAACACACGGGCATTCCTGATCCTCCCAGAAGCCTTAGTTGGGTGTGAGATGATTAGAGTTGCTCTCAGAAGCAGCATTTTCATGTAGAACAAGATGAAGCTGCTTCTTGCCCCCCTTAGCACTGCTGCTTTGAAGATCCTTTTTCAGAAAAGATTCCTGAACTGTGCTTGTATGCAGAATTTTTACCTTGCTATTCCTAGTGCGTTTTGTAGTTACACAGAACTGTTACCACATGGACCTGCTGACTGGTTTTCTGACTAGAGTTATGTATGTTGCACAACAGTCCTCGAATGTTTAAATACAAAAGTCTCCATGTGAAGAACTGGGTTTTTCTTTTTCACTTGTCTTAGAGACAGAACCCATGGCCTACGCAGAGGAGTAGATGACACATGTACAGGTGTTTTCATATTACAGGTTACATATTTAAAATTAGAATTATCCTGTATAAATTGAAATTAAGTAGCTGGGGGGAATATTTTGAATAACACTAACTTATTTTTTAAAAAAAAAAGCAAGATAGGACTTTGTGCAATGTATTTTTGTAAATGCTTTTCAAAATGTCTGTTACTCTCTGCTGCCTCCAAACTGACAAGATGCTATTGAGATGTTTAAATAAAGAGTTTTAATTTTTGAAAGTGCATGTAATACTTGAAACAAGAAATAAAGCTTCTTTTCAGTAATTTCTTTTTCTTGATCAGCTGCTTACAGAGGTGAGAAAAGGCACTGATTTAAAATTCCTCTCCTCTCTAGTGTCAGTGTGCTTGCTGAGGACACACCATAGGTGGGGGGCTCTCCGGGGCCGGTCCTGCATGTGTCGGGCGGACACTCACAGCGAAGTTCTGGAATGCCAGCCCGTTCGGTGGCTGCGGGGTGCCTTCCCAGGCGGTNTCCCCCGCCGCTGTCGTTCCCGCAGGTCTCCATGCCCCGTCCCTCCCTCGCTGTTCTCCGCCCTCCCGGACCCGCAAGCGCCGCGTTAGCGCGGCCCGCGCCGTTTGACCCTCGCGGCCGCCGTCCGGCCGGGCGGAAGCCGGGCAAGGAGGGGCCGGCGCTGCGCCGCGCATGCGCGCTGCNTTCCAGAGCCTTCCCACGCACCGGGCCCCGGCGACACGCGCCGCGCCCGCGGCCGCTCCCCATTGGCCGCCGCTTCTGTCAATCACCGCGCTCCGCTCCTTNGGGAGCGGCCCCTGCCGCACCGCCCTGGTTACCGTGCCGGTGACGCGCGGGGCTGTCGCGTTAAACTGCGCCGAGGTCGCGGAATTTACACCCCCTGTCCCCGGGCGCCTCTCGGCGGCCCCACATCCCAGGCAGGCCGAGTGAGGCCCCCCTGGTACCCCCTGGGGCTCGGCCCGGGCTGCCGTCGCGGTGTAAATGGGCCTGAGGGTTGGCTGTCGGTGACACGATGCCACTTTGTCGCACGGCACAGCCAACCTGGTCCGAGAGTGGCCAGAATCGCCTGCACGGAGGAGTTCTTAAGGATAAATTCCACCTGTTGTCGTATTTGTGGACGTGACAGTGACTAAGTACACCAGACCTGGGCGTTTATTCAGAAATGTTACTACTGCCTCTTACATCATAAGGAAATTATTTTTGTTGCAAAACTTTCTTAGATTTTATTTTTGACATCCACCGCAGCTCACAGGGGTCACCCTTTCTCTCTTCAGAATTTAAAATGTGTGCCCTTGTGTTCAGGGGTGCACAACAAGGTGTTTGTTCCAGGAGCTTCCTGGGTTGGTCCCAGCTTTGTTTCCTTGTGATCCTGCTGGGAGAGGACAGGAGGGAAAACTTGCCTTCACAGAACTGGATTGGAAAAGGCCTCTAAGAGCAGCAAGTCCAATCTGACCAATCACTACCTTGTCAACTAGGCCAGAACATATCCAGTTGTTTCTTGAACCCTTTTGGGGACTGTTACTCTACCACGTCCCCCTGGGCAGCCCATTCCAGTGTTTGACCACCTTTTCTGTGAAGAAATTTCTCCTGATGTCCAACCTGAACCTCCCCTTAAGGCTGTTTCCTCTGTCCTGTCACTTGTTCCCTGGGAGCAGAGCCTGACCCCCACCTGGTTCCACCCTCCTGTCAAAAAGTTGTAGAGAGTGAGAACGTCCTCCCTGAGCCTTTTTTTTCTCCACCTCCACCTCCCTCCCACCTCCCTCAGCTTCTACTCGTCAGATTTGTTCTCCAGACCTTTCTCCAGCTCTGTTCCCTTCTCTGGACTTGCTCCAGCCCCTCAGTGTCTTTCTTGAAGAGAAGGGCCCAGAATTGGACATGACCTTGTGTCTCCTGTTTTCAGACCTCATCTGAGTTAGGATGAGAACAGACCTGTGAGAAAGCACAGAAAAATAGCAGGCAGGGGAAAAAGCCTTTGTTGCACAGTCTGCTCCCAGTGTACACCAGGCAGCTTGCCTTGCCCTGCCCTGCCCTGTGTACCAGCACCATCAAATTAAAGCAGTTCATTCTGCCATAACCCTCTGATGGGATCAGTGAGGCAGCATCTAGTCCTTAAGACTTAAATTGTATTTGGGAATAAATCTAAATTTAAGACAAAGCCTGGCCTATTTTATAGTAGGGATTATGTGATGTTGTGTGTGCAGTGGTGCAAGGAGTCTCGGCTCAGCAGATCACTTCTCCCCCAGTCTTCTGGATGTATTAACTCATACTTTGCTTAAGCCTCCCTGAATTAATTTGGAGTAAAAAATCCTGCCTGTTCCATTTTAAATGCAAGTGAAAGGAGGTGCTCAATTAAATAGAAAAGTGTCATTTGCATGGCTAAGAAAAGGGCTTCATTCTAAGCAAAAAGGTGGAGTGTGACTGTGAAACTTGTTTGGAAAGTTGCAGTGGCCAAAAGGGAGTGCTGGATAGTCTTGTCAGTCCTCTGTAAAATGTGTTAATTATCAGCATTTTTCCAGAGACAGGTTACCATGGATTGGGATGACCTCAGCTCTGGAATTGTGATGGGGATAGCCTGTGCTTACTCCTTTTAAACACATCAGCCTGTAGAACATTGGTCTGGTCTGTCAGAGGTTAAACTTGGAATCCTGACTCAGTTTCATATGCTGAGATGTATCTGAAGGTGAAGGAGGGGGAGAAGTGGAGGAGGAAAGATTACCATAAGCCTGCCTCCTGTAGAGTTATTATCTCTCCTTGTGATCCACAGAGCAGGTGGAAAACTGCTATTCCTGCCTGACCCTGAGCTCCTTTGAACAGGAGTACCTGGGCTGGTGGTGTCACTCCACAGGCTGGCTGGGCTGAACTCCTCTCTCTTCATGATTTGGTGACCAAGTCAGACTCCCAAGTGTAACATCCTTATTACGTCAACTTCTGTTTTCCTGACAATTGCTGATAATTTTTCTGGTATGAATAATACATTCCATGATTTCTGTTGTTCTTAATGCCATTTAGAGCAGTGCCGTCAACATTTATTTTTATTAAAAGGAGCTTTTCTATTAGAAGTTCCTAAAAGAACCCCAGCTGACCTGGATGTGAGCCCAACTATAAAAACGTTGTAGCTGTGGATCCGTTTGACTCACGTGTGGAGCATTTACCATAGTGATTGCAAATCTAGATTGTTGAGAATACTATTCCAACACACCGCCCTTGTGCTGTTCTTTTAAACAAATCAGCAGAACTGAAAGAAAGGTGGTTTTGGGATCCCATGAAGAGGATGGGAGTACTGTCTCCTCCCCTGTTTGTTGTCGGTGTGTTGTTACCAGTAGGGCCTGTTCCTGGAGCTGTCACATGTGACAGGAATCTCAGGTGTGGCACAAGAGCTTTGGGATCCCTGGTTAGTGTGATCCTCACTGTCTCACCACCCCCTGACTGCTTCACCCCCAGAGACACCAACCCCTCTGTTACCCCCTGGGGACCCTCAGACTGTGGATCACCCTGGGGGACCTTGGGGCTGCAGGAGCAGAGGGACTGCCCTGGCCCCCAGGGAATGGAAAGGGGAGACATGGGCACAACTCAACCAGATGTGGCACAGAGGAAAAACCAAATACTGCAGGTACTAAAGCAGCATGGCCAGCTTATCTCTGCTGATAGGAGCATATCAGCTGCTGTTACTAGCTACTGAGAACAGACTTTGGAGAAGTACTTAAGAGAAATGGAATTTGGAAACTATGCTGCCACACCTGAACTGTGTTTATGGGAAGTGCTGTACTATACAGAGCTGTGACTCTCCAAGAGCTTGAGTTACTGAGAGTGATGATGTTCAGGAGGCTGTAATCAGAGCTCTGATTAGAGGCTCCTGAGGTAACAGTTGGGAACAAATTCTTTCGTTCCTCATCTCTTGGTTTAACTTTGGAGTAAGGAAGGTTGGAAGCTGCAGTAGTTGTGTTCTGAAGTGTATATTTTGTTTCTTTAAAGTGTTGCATGGTGAATCTTGCTGGCTGTGCCTGTCACACTGTAGCCCATCAGTGACAAGATCCTTATGTTCAGCAGAGGACAATGGTCAGAAAGACTTAAAGGGGTGGAAAAGGGATATCAGTGAGGACAGGGCTGAAGTCACATGGACAGTATGTGCTCTCTTCAGGGGTGCTCCAAAAATTGTTTCACTGGGATGGCTGTGGTAAAGGCTCCTTCTGAGTGGTGTGGTTCAGTGCATTGGTATCTTTTCCTCAGGTGAACTCCTGACATCCTTCTCTTTTTTTTTCATTTGTTCCAGCCCAAATTGGATTTGTAGCTCTGTTTTCCTTCTTATATTCTTTGCTTTATTGCCTGAAGTCTGGAGCATAAAACAAATTGTAACTTGCAATTAAAGCTACATCATTATTGAGACTAACCTGATTTTAAAATAAGTCCTTTGTTGTCTTTATTTTAAATTTTAGGAATCTTTTAATCCTTAAGGTATAACTGACTTTAAGCATACACAACTAACTTTGTGGTAACTTGTATCATAGCTTTGATATTTTTTTCAGGTATATGTCACAAGGAAAACATGCAGAAGCAAGAGAACTAATGTATTCAGGGGCTTTGCTGTTCTTCAGTCATAACCAGGTAAGTCACTGGTTTTATGTGGGTGGTTTGGATGGTTATTCCAAGATTTTGAGAGATGAATGGTCAGTTCTCAGGGGTAATCTCTTGGGCTTTGTAATATTTTGTTTTATCTCTTTGTTGAGCCTTTCTTCACAAAGGAGGATTATGCCAAACTGGAAGATGCAGCAGAAGTGTTTGTGAGCATCCAAACAATAACCATATTTTGCTTTCCTGGAGGCTTCTCTTTTGATGCCATCAAATTACTATAATTTTTTTAGAAGAGAAGGCTGAGACTTGAATCTGTGCCTTAGCTGTAGATGTTGATAGAAGTATTAAACCTGCTGCTGCCAAAATTCTGGCTGATGTTTTCTTTTATGTACTGATACATTCATCACTGCCAGTATGTGTCTGTTTTGTAGCAAAACAGTGCTGCTGATCTGTCCATGCTGGTTTTGGAGTCTTTGGAGAAATCAGATGCAAAAGTAGCAGAAGACCTTTTAGGTGAGGTGACCTTTGTGCTCTGTTTGATGGTGTTAAGCTGTGTTTCCCCTTCACAGTGACTGTTGTGAATAGTCTTGAAAGATGCAATTGTTTTTGAATGCATTCCCACATGAATCAGGGTTACCTACCCCATAGAAATGGACTGGGGGGGAATAACTTCCTTAGAGAAGAATGGATTCCTAATAACATTTTGGGAATACTTGGAAGTAACATTGCTGCCTGTCTTAAAGATCTGTTTTATACATGCACTGGAAGCAGCAGATCATCTTATTTCTTCTAATGCTAAATATTTTTGAATCTTATTGCTTCTAGAAAACCTGGCTAAATTGTTTAGTTTAATGGATCCAAATTCTCCTGAAAGAGTGGCTTTTGTATCCAGAGCACTAAAATGGTCTAGCGGGGGCTCAGGAAAACTTGGACATCCAAAACTACACCAGTTACTAGCTATTACCCTGTGGAAAGGTAAGAAAAATCAACTGGCATTTTTGTGTTTTCCTTTGAAAATGTTGAAAGCAAGATATTTTAAGAGATCTGCTTCAGAAATAATCTGAGGAAGCTGAGATGGAAATGATTGTTTGAGTTCTGCTATTATCTGGGTTTTGCAATGACATCATCTTAATAACAGGAAAAAATGGAGCTGTAGTTCTGTATTAGTGCAAAACCCAGAACACAAGTGCTGTAAGGCTCTCTCTAAATGACAAATTGATCCTTTAATTGAGGTAGTTTGATTGTGTCATTAGGAGGGACATTGCTGGGGAGCAAAGCTGTTGTGTTGGTGAGGTATTTTATTTTTAAATCCTGGATAAACGTGGCAAAGATTGAAATACATCACCTGGCATCCAAAACAGTCTCTGGGCTGTAAGTAAGTACTTTTTGAGAAGCTGGCCAGTAGGCTTATTCCAGAATGAATGCTCTTGCCTTGGATTTGTGAGCCATTTTATCACTTGTGATGACATGTAAGATAAACACAAAATACTCTAAATAATTATTTTCATTGTGGATGATGGCCAGTTTTTAAAGTCTTGCATTCAGAACATAACAAAGGTGATTGAGAACTGTTGAATACACGCCATTTCTTCTGTGGTTTCTCATGAGTAACTGAGCAAGTTGATTGTTTATTTTACATTTCTCAATAGCTGCCAAGTGATGACAGTGATTTCATATAACAGCCCTGACCCAGTAATAGTCAGCACTGCAGCTCATCATTGCCTCTCTGTGTGCCTTAAGCAATCCCATAGCTGCTCCCATGGGCTTAGGTTAGCCTAGTGGCTGCTGTCAGCCAGAAAGGGAGGATTTTCCTCAAAGCATTTAAGTTAGAAGCTGAGCTGGAATTAGGATAAGAAACAGTTGCATTCTGAAAGTAAAAATTCCCATTTTGTAGCTGTCTGCTCACTGTTCTCTTGAAGAGCAAAATGCCTGCATTTCCTTAGTCTGTGGTTTTTTGAGTTGCATCAGAAAAGGCTCTGATTTTTAAAACAAAGCTCTCAAATTCCAAAAGTTCAGAGCTATTTGGTTCTGTCACTTCAGTGATTTTGCATGATGCTTTGCTTCAAGTTCTAACAAATCATTGCCACTTCTTACACCTTTTGCCTGTATAATTGCTGTTCTCTTCAGCATATGGAAGTAATTTTAATTTTGATAGCAAGAGTGGGCTAAGCTAAAAATAGGAAATGCCTTCTTTCTGTGCTCTTAGAAAGAGGGACACTGAAGGTGCTGTTTGACTTCTTGGTGCACATGGTCTAATATGGAATTTCTTGATTCCTAAGAACTGATGAGATCATGTGAACTGTCAACATGCAATTAGATAAAATGATATGACCAAAGTTCAAGCCAGTGGTAGCTGGCATTGAATAACCTATTTAATAGCAGTTGTTCAAGTGTATTTAAGATAAAATTTATTTTTATCTCCTTTTAAAATTGTCTGTAACTTATAAACTTTTTACCCATTGTCTTGTTTATATACCATGTGTGTAGCTCTGTTTTTTTTACCAGCTAATAAAGTACAAGCCTAATAAATGCTGTGTTTGTATTCAGGTATGATGAACTGATTTCTTAAAAGCCGTTTTCTTTTTCTTGTTTCTTTGTCTAGAACAAAACTACAGTGAGTCTCGGTATCACTTCTTGCACTCCACAGATGGTGAGGGCTGTGCCAATATGCTGGTAGAATACTCCTCGTCCCGCGGATATCGCAGTGAGGTGGACATGTTTGTAGCTCAGGCAGTACTACAGTAGGTGTTCAACTTCTCTATAAGTACTTTGCTGAGATGGCATTGTTTTGGGGGCCAGCTTAATCACGATAACTGTAGGGTAACCACACATCCTTTTCAAAAGAAACTGTGAAACTGGCCAGAGCTTTTGAAAGTCATTTTGTGCGATAACAGCAGGACAAAACCCTCTGATAACTGGTGTGTTAAATTGGTCAGATGGGGTAGGGGGAGAGAAAACCATATATTAAGGTTGAAACCTGAAATCCTGGTAATTGCCTGAAGAATTAATGCAATCTGTTTGACCCTGAAAGCACAATTCTTGGCTTTGTTATCACCACTTTATGTCTTAAGTTAGGGCTTACCTTGATGATCTTACACAGACTGGACCTAAGCAGGCTCTATATTTACCTTTAGCACAGTTCTTGCTCTCGGTCTCGTCCTCAGAGGCAATTTTTTCTGATCACCCTGGTCCTTGAGCAGCAGCACTATGGCTTTTGGTTTGACAGAGTTTCTGCTGGCTCTCATTTACTTTAGGCATTTATTTTGTAGGAGGTGGGAATGCAAGCTATTATGTGCTTTTGCAGAACTCATGTAGAATGAAGGTTGACAAAGCCAATTTTACTGTGTTTAATCAGCTGATGGCTTTCTTCAGTCAGGGAAAGCAGCTCATGGAGGAGTCTGAGGAGGAGGTGGAGACAGGATTGTGTGGCAGGGAGTCAGGGGGAGAGTAGGTGTTGGGGGAGAGGAGGGAGGTGAGAGCAAATTTGTCTCTCTTTTGGCAGCACTGAGCTGTCATTTCAGATTTGTCCTCATTTCCATAGCTGCTTGCTATTGACTGCTGTAGTTTTGAGCAGTAGCTCAAATCTTTTACAGAAATCCAGTATATACAGGACTCAAACAATTTTATGGGGGTTTGTTCTGAAGGGGGGAAATTCTGAGCAGAAGTTGAGGTTGTTTTTTCAGTGTTTATACAGCACTATTACTATATCCTTTACTGGCCTGTATCTCAAATACTGTGCTAAATCCTCTTACGTAGCACTTTAATGAAAATAGTTGCAGTTCCTTGTCTAGCAGTGAGGCAAAAGGGCCCCAAGCCCTTGCACGTGTGAGGGTGCAGAATTAGAGGCCAGCCTGCCATCAGAAATGAGATGGCTCATGGCAGCCTTCCTAGTGCTTGCTGACAACATTTGTCCCAGATAAAGGCCCATTAGGCCAATGGGACTTGCAGAGATTGCCAGTGAAATTAACTGGACCTGAACAAAGATTTGATCGGTTTGGGGGATCGATCTGTCAACTGGGGACAAATGGCTTGGGAGCTTGAAGTGTAGGTTTATTGTGAGACTTGCAGGCATGTGTATCAAACTTACTAGCAGTCCTGAGTCCTGATGCCACGGTATTTTGAGGTGATGCTAATAGAATGATGGAGTTGTTGGACACTGACAGATACACACTAAAAGGAGATGTATTTTGGAGTGGATGGGTCTCAGTTTTTATCTCAGCATTGTAATCTCTGGACCAGTAAATGCAATAACATGTTTAATGTGAATTACAAGGTAGACCGTCCACATTTTGATTAAATTGATGCCCTCTGTTGGTAACCATCCTGTGTACAATCTGCTTAGATCCTAGTTAAACTCATTCTTTAATATTGAATGTCTGTTCTCCCTCCCAACCTGCCTATTCCACAGTGTATTCTGCTAGTGATTTCCTCCTTCCTCAGTTGATGACCAAACCATGCCCAAAGATGTACATCTCTACCATCTGGGGTTTGCCCTCAGTTAAGCCTAAGATGGCCTCTATGCACAAATTAAATAGATAATTTGGCTTTTGGCTTCCCTTTTTCTATCTATGTGTGAAACTATTTCTCTGACTTTTGTTTTAACTTGCCCCATTCTCTTTCCTTTTTCAGATTTCTCTGCTTAAAAAATAAGACCAGCGCATCAGTTGTTTTTACGACATACACACAGAAACATCCTTCAATAGAGAAGGGTCCACCCTTTGTTCAACCATTGCTAAACTTCATCTGGTTTCTCTTGTTGGCAGTTGATGGGTACAGTCTAATTTCTGTCATGTTGTTCTTGGTTTCTTTTGCACTTGTTACCGAGATTACATTTTTGGTTGTTTTCTTTCTAGAGGAAAGCTAACAGTATTTACAGTATTGTGTGAACAGTATCAACCGTCACTGAAAAGAGATCCCATGTATAATGAGGTGAGTTACTCATAAACAGGATTTAACCTGCTGAATTAGTTAAATAATAGCTGGTTGTCTCCTGTTTCGTGACCTTGTGTGGGTGACTGCTGCCCATAGTATTTTCACCAATAATAACGGACATTTTTCTTCATCTTGTGTTGTTTCAGTACCTAGATAGAATAGGACAGCTTTTCTTTGGTGTTCCACCCAAGCAGACCTCATCCTATGGAGGATTGCTAGGTAAGCTTGGTTTGTAGGTACCACCAGACTGTTCAGAGCAGTGACTTAGATAAAACATCTGTGCTGGAATCAGATAATCTATTCTAATGAATTTATAGTTCTTTTCATAGCCTTTAGAAACAGTCCCTGCTGTAGAATACAAGATGAATTAGTCGCATGTGATATCAGTTTGGTGGGGTCAGTAGACCTTTACTCTTTGAGAAGGAGAGAAGCACATAAATGATTGTTAATGGTTAATTTTTGACATTATGGTATAACTTCCCAATGAAAGAAGCATCTTACTGTTATAGTGTGTTAACATTTAATTTCTTCAGACTTCAGTAGTTCATTTTCATTCAGTCAAGTCTGGGGCTTCGGTGGGGTTCTAATACTGCCCTTCTACAAGAAGTGAAAGGGAATAGAGAATTTCAGTACTCATTTCCTGGCTCTTGAAAAAAAATGTGAATAGAATTGAATGCTTTTCCTTGAGAACTAAGCTTCTTTGTAAGCTGTCTTGAAGCTTTACCTACAACTGTCAATTCACTGACACCCAAAGTTTGATGAAAAACATGAACATCATGCTTTTACCATCTGCAATTTTCTTTACAGTAATTCGGGCACTTTTCAATTGAATAAAACAGGGAGAGCATGTAAATGCATTTGAATCTTGAACAAGTTTTTTACAGCATGATGCACACTGTTTTTTGAGTTTCACTGCTGCTCATTTGGTTGGGTGTGTTTTCCCCTCAGGGTGCAAATAAATATGTAACATAAATATGTAACTTTGGTGGGTTTTTCCAGGGTATTCTTAAGAGAAGGAACAATAGCAGTACAGCAACAGTGCTGTGTACCACTAAAGTATACAGCTTCCCAAATCAATATTCTTAATGGAAACCAGTGTGGGAGTACTCATGTCTTACTACAAAAAATATTCTCATCTTAGGGCTTTTTTTTGTTGTTGCTGGTTTTGTGTTTGTTGTTGGGTTTCTTGTTACAGAAATCTGCACCCTGGCAGGGTGGAGGGAGATTAGGTAGAATTTTTGAGATGAGAATGTAAAACTAGTGATTTTGACTGTCCTGTGTTTTATTCTAGGAAATCTTTTAAACAGTCTGATGGGAACTGGGGAAGATGATGACACAGAAGATGGGCAGGAAGACAGCAGTCCTATTGAGCTCGACTGAATGTTGTTTTCATTGGGTGCTGTGTAAATCTGATGATTCGATTTCTCCAAAGACACTTTTGGAATTTGAATCCTGCAGTTGTTTCTTGGTGCCTAAAAGGGCTCCTCTGGTCTTTTAGAAATGGTTGCTGAAATGTTTATAATGTCGGTCTATATTATTTATGTAAAAACAAAAGAAAGAAACCAACAAAAAGTAGCCAAATGAACCAATTGGAGCAGTTGTTAGTGGGTTTCCAATGCAGCGCTGGTGACTGATTAAAGTATAGTCTTCTACAGTTTCTGATGCAGTATTCCCTTTTGCACAGTAATTCAATAAAGCATAAACATGGGTCTTGTCCTTCATGGCCTGCCCAGTACCGTCTCTGGTATGAGAAAGCCTCCTTGACCTCTGTCCTCTCCAAGGAAGATCTCAAAAGGCAGGGGGAGCAATTGAATAATTTATTTGTGAGGCTGGTGCCAAAAGTACTACGAGCCGAGCCGAGCGGTGTAATTTAAGAGGCACAGCCAAGAGACATTGATACAAGAAGTCGCTTCCACTGCCGTGAGTAACATACACACCTTTCATCCTGCCTTTCCCTCTCCCAAAGGTCTGACTCTGGCTGAGCCCACCTATGTGTTTTCAGCTGGTACTTCCTGAAAAAGCACAAAATTGAATTGCTCTTGAGTAAAAGCCCAGCAGTGGAATGTAGATAATTTGCTTCCATTTGGCATCTAAAACACCTCCTCTGGCTCATGGCTCTGCTCCTTTGGAACAGGTTATTTGTCAGTGCAAGTCTACAGCGTTCAGGCAATGACGTGATGGTGAGTGACATGGTATGCTGTGAGCAGTGTATGTGTTTGAACTGAGTTGTGTGTAAAGAAAAGGGATACTGCAGGACTCCTCATCCTTTATGATATATTTATTTTTCTCGGGTGATTGATTCATTTCACTTTCTGTTAAAAAGAGTAAATTGATAAATAATGGAGTAACTTCACCCCCAGCAGTAGGCATAGCCATTCTCCATCTCCTCTGTAATGCAGCACAGTCTGGTGCAGGGAACAGATGAAAGGGTGGGGAAACGCTTTATTTTTTCACGATGAAAATAAAGAAGCTTAGATTAATAAACAGCAATCATGCATGGGGGAGGGATTAATATAAATTTATTGACTGTATGGAGAAAAAAAAAAAAAGGCTTTGACAGGAAGACTTTGTGTTAATTGTGAAGTCTCAAATAAACACTTTATACCAGGATGTGCAATAGTGCTGCTTTCTGAGAGATTTCCAGGCAGAGAGCTTACTTTCTTTGCTATTTTTTTCCTCGCTGCATTTGACTGGGTCATCCTGCCCTCAGTGCTGCAGCTTCACCTTTGTGCAATAAAGGCATAATTCTAGGGGGTGACTGGAGATGTGGATTGCTTTGCTTTGCAGCAAGTTCAGGAGAGCTGCCTACCCAGGATGATGCTGCAGACATTTTAATAGATGATCTGGGATGGTGGCAGAGCTTTAGAACCATGTAATTTCATTGCCTTTGGCTGCCAGTAATGTCCCTCTTGCGCAGTTTAGGGTGTCCAGCAGTGATGTCCCCTCCTGTGTCCTGTATATATGACTCAGTGTGAGGTTACATTTCTGTATATATACACACATATAAATTAGCCTTTTGTGTAGATAATAAATGTGTGGCATATAATTTATATTATTCTTCATTATACATGCACACAAAACAGTCTTTTCAGCTTAAACACAAACAGTCCAGTCTGTCCTCTCCCTGCTTCTGCCATGCCTGGGTTGGTAAGTAAGGATGAGTGTGTGTGTGTGTAACATATATATATAAACACTGTTAATAGAAATACATAATTATAGTTATACATACACATGTGCATGTGGATATACATATGTTTAAATGCATTATATTCCTCTTACATTTATAAATTATGTACTTCTACAAAAAGCATGCACATGTCTATATAATATATAATTACATATTTCATAAAATTGCAATTATAAAAATATTTACATGGATGAATGAAATACATTTAGATCATATATTTGTAACTTATATGTCCAAGTGCTACAAATATATGTGCATGAGTACATATGAGCCGTTCATACATACACTATATATCATGCTCTATGTCCTATGCAGTTTATCATGATGTCTGAATAGTCAACCCCTTCATAATATTTATTTCTATATTCCTAAGAATTAGCCATGCTTTGTGTATGTGTGCATACATAGAGGAGTATCACAGAGAAAAGATATATAGTGTATGTTCTATAATACACACATACACACAAATAATATATAAAGTAATACACATAACCATGTGTGTGTAACTGACGTGAAATGTATTTAGCTGGTATACCTGTCTGCAGCTTCTCCCTCACCACCACCACACAGAGCAGCCCAGGGTGGGGCAGATGGTTTTGGGGGTGTCCCACACCCCCAGGCTTTTCCCATTGGCAGTAACACCCCCCCCCTACCTCACCTGTCCCAGCACCACACGGCCACAGCTCTGACATAGTAATAATTTATTGGTTCGAATGACATTTAGTACCACAGTTGTCTTACCAGTGACAGAACAAATGCACACAGCCAATGAGATGCTCTCAGTTACACACACCAACCTAAGGAACGCGTTGGATGGGTCCATGTCTGGGGCTGGTCCTTCTGGGAATGCCAGAAATCTCGTTTCGGGGTTAAAATCCAGCACCTGGTGTGCAGGTCCCAGCC
>VXAU01005769.1:1161076-1225407 GCA_013399695.1 Formicarius rufipectus | reverse complement strand
CCCGCCCCGACTGCAGGAATTACAGTGCTCAACACCGCGCTGAAACGTCACTTCAAGCAGCGTTTTTTTTTGGCAGGAAAAAAAAAAGATCAACAAAAAAAATAGAAAGAATTATTAGGGGAAAAAAGTGCAACCACCAAGACTGGAGAAGGGATGTACCTGCTGGGGGGGGGCTGGGACAGGCCTTCATGGTCCATCAGCAAAACTGCACCTAAAGCTCAACTCCCCCAACCAAAGGGTGCAATCCCCCCCAAACCATGAAACTGGAATGGCCGAGGGAACAGAGCATAGGCCTGGCCCCCAAAGCTCTGCTTTCCCAGCATCACCTCATAGGTTGGTGCCTCCCTTGCAGGGCTGGGGCAACACTGCTCTATCCCCATTGAGCCTCCTCCTCCTCCCTGCCCTTCATTAAGCAGTTACAAGGCTGATGATGGCCACTTCCTCTATTTCTAAGTCCCATTTGTCCCTATCCAGGTACAGCATCACCACCACTCCCCAGGGAGGTAATTTACATATCATTTTCTCCCCATACCATGAGGAGGCCCAGCCATTGTGCACAGCACCATTTTGGGTGTTTCCAAGCTGCAATTTCCCATCCCACAAGAATGTCACCACTCGGGGACTCGCAGCCCCCCCAAAAGCGCTGACACTGTGGGGATGCTCAGCACCAGCACCCAGGGACCTGCACATGGGAGAAAAGCCCCATCTCCCCCTGGGATGTGCCACCAATCTTTGCCATGCTGCTTGAAGCTGGGTGGGATGTCCCTTCCAGCAGGTGAGGGGTGATGGAGCGGCAGGACCACCTGTCCCATCCCGTGGAGCAGCTACAGAGGTGAATTTCAAGCTGGATCAGCATCTTCCCCAAAGTTCTGCTGCCATCCTTCTCAGTTTCCGACATGATCAAGTGAATGATAAGGGGAAAGGGAAGTATCATTATTATTATTACTGTTATTATTATTATTAATTATTTTTAACATTTCAAATAAAACCACGTTGTGTTGTAAACAGAAGCTCACTCCTCAGGTCTGCCCAGCCAGTCCCAGCTAAGGTTTATGTTTGAAATGGGCTTCCACTGAAAGGAAAAAGCAGAGAAAATCAAGTTAAAAGTAGGATAAGCACTGGCAGGAGGTGGTGACAGCCCTGCAAAACCCCACCCTGCTAACGGCTCTTGTCTTGCTGATGCTCCTTGGCTCTGATGATTCTGCATGACTGATCCTTAAAGCACCACAGACATCCCACCAGAGGCAATGAAGAGGGAAGGAGACCATCCTCCTCCTCCCAGTGTGAGCCTCTCTCTGCTCCAGCAGCCTTCACATCTTCCCCTGGGCATCCTTCCCGGGCTGCCCCATTCACATCACACAGGAGGGAGCGATGTTGCTGCACCCCCCAGTTCCCCTTCCAGCCATCCCATCCTCCTGCACACGGGGAACAGGAGAGCCAAGGTTGACATCCAGCCCCACCAGGAGACACACCTGCATATTCCTGAGGCAGCATTGGCCGGCTTATGACTTTCTGAAAGGTCGTAATCCACTCCAGCTGGTCGTCCTCCGTCTCGCAGGCGAAGAGGAATTTGCGATCCGGGGTGACGATGGTTATCCCGTGCTGCCAGTGGTTTCCCTGTGTGGACGGTGGGAGCCCTTCCAGCACCTTGTAGCTGTTTTCCTTGCTCCCAATAAAAACTTCCCCTCTAGCAAAGGCATCCTAGGAGACAGCAGAGCAGTCAGGCAGGTGTAAGCATGAAGGGAGCACTGGGTCCTGGAAAGCTGGGACGTGGCTTGCCCTGCATCAGCCATGAGTCCCATGAGCCAAACCCTGACAGTGCCAGCCATCCTATGAACTCCTGCTCATCCCCCAGAGGGACCCACAACACAGCACCAACACCAGGGAGCCAAAATCCAGATGCAGCATGTCCAGTGGACACGGCTTCCAAAGAGTTCTTGGTGAGTACCTGTGCAAAGGACCACTGCATGCTGGACACCAGGCAGAGCCACTAAGCAGTGATGGCTCCATGCCCTCTTGGCTCTCCCACCAGCCTGAGCTTCACTGCAGGTTATTACTATTATTAGTAGTATTATTCTTGCAGACAATTCCCTACAGGCAGCCCAGGCACCTTCATCTTACCAGGGGGTCTTTGAAATACATGAGCCGTCGGTCATCCATGGTGAACCATCGCTTCTTGAATCCCTCTGTTTGCTGCAGAGTCAAAAAATGCTGGATTACACACTGAATCAGCACAGCTTCTCTCTTACCAGGCATGACCCAGGAGTCTCAAGGTACTTGGAGGAACCTGGTGGGCTGAGGAAGTTGGGAACAGGCAGCTTCTGGGCCATCATGAGCCACCACAACCAGGGGCTGGGCCAGCTGTACTAGGGTGGGGTGGCAGGAAGGGGCAGTGAGTTTGTGAAGTGGTTTTGTATACTTTTAAAGTTTGCTCCCACCTGAGAGAAATGTACAGTGTTATAGCTTTGCCTCTCTGGCAAGGGTTGGTTTGTTCCACCAGTGAACCCTTCTCAGGGTTGTACAGAGCATAACTCACGTTTGGAGGGAACGAGAAATACTTCATATCCTACCTTTGGCCCCGTTTTCTCCATGTATCCTTCCTTTAGATAGTTTCTAGAAAGCTTTGGCACCAGCTGGAGCAACCAAAGAGGAATGAAGAGAGAGCAGTGTTAGGTGGAGGGGGCTGGGGGGCCACTGTGGGGTCACTGGGTGTGCTGGGCAGGGCTGAGGTGTCACTGGAAGGAAAGACACCGAGCTGGCCCCCAGCCCTGAGCCCACCTGATGGCTCTGGCTAAGTGATTCAGTTCTGTCCCTTCACAGGACTAAGGGGGTGGTGTACAACCATGAAACACCTTTGACCACTGCACCAGCACAGCCAGAAGCCTCCAGGAGAAACCCTCAAGGTGCTGGGACAGCCAGGGAAGGAGCCACCCTGACCCGCGACTGGACCCCTCCCAGATAATTAGTAGAAGGCAGGGAAGGCAATTAGGTTTCAAAATCTACAGCCAAGGAGGTAGAAGGGAGTAATCAACAACAACCACCACCAGTGACGTTACCACGTGCAACCGACGGCCCTGCCTGCCAGGGCAGCCTCTGCAATTGCATTAGCAGAGGGTAACACAATTAGCAGCTCCAGCCCCCGGAAAACACAGACAAAGATTCATAAGCCAGGCTGCGCTGACCTGCCCACAAGAACTCATCCAGAGACTTGGGCATGGCACTGACATCCTTCTGCCATCACCTTTTCTACCTTCCAGCCTTTGTTTCAGCTTTTCTTTGGTATTGTAGCAATAGAAAGGTGCTTACAGCTTCCGAGCACGTGGCAGTGCTGGAGTTACTCACACACACGGCTTGTGTGGTGAGGGTGCACAAGCGTGAGTGCACGTGGTTTCCGAGGCTGGCTGTTGGCAACAGGTGCTGCACGTGGGCTCCACATCCCACCCCCATCATCATTTCAGCCCAGTAATTGTAAAACGCTCCGAAGGACTGAGCACTCCCCAAGCCTTGTTAACAAGATGCTACAAATGAGCGAGAGGAGAAAAGAAAAACAAAAGAAAAGACAAAACCAAAATTGCAGGAGCACTCACATCAACATCGCTGGCTCCAGGGAATGCCACTTGTAAGTAATGGAAACGTGCTGCCCGGATGGCGTTGAACCAATCCACTATTTCCTAGTAAAGAGAAAGAAAAGCACAGTGAGGAACGTAGTCTGCACACAAAACAACCTGATCCTGCTGTGCTTCATCTCTCCCACCACCGTCCCTACTGCCAGGGCACAGTATAGCAGCAATTCTAAAAACCACAGACCATGGCAAACAGGTGAAGGATGGGGAATAACCAACTGCTGTCCCAGGCTGCCAGATGTGCACAGAGCTCTGCAGCTCCCAGTGAGCACCAAAGGGCTTTCTGCAGAGGGGAGGGTTTAAACACATCTCTGAACTGGCAAAATCAGCCCCAAATTAGCATTTGAGATACTGAGTTTGATTCTATAAATGTGGCTTGGCTTGTGCCAGCCAGTACTTCTTCCTTTTCTTGGCAAAAATGTGTCTTCATTCCTTCCACCTCAGCCCCCAAAAACAGTTGTTTTATAACTTCTTTGGATTTAAACTCATTTTTTCCTTTGTCTCTGGTGAGACTGACAAGCTTGTGTTGCACCAGGTGCCTCTTTGAAGGTTTCACTGAGAAATGCCACATTAATTTTAAGTGATCCACACTGGGAGCACTCCAACAGTGCCTTGTGGTCTGAGCGGGTGGGAAAAGGAAAAGCATGTTGGAAAGGAGATGAACAGCAGCCCTCCCTGGGATGCTGAGCTGTGGGAGAGGGATGCTGAGCTGTCCAGCTGTCACTAATGCACATGAAGCTCCACACATCAGGGACATGTTCAATGAGCCAGACTTAATCCTAAAATAAACACTGTCAATCCTTTCAGGTGAGGTCGCTGTACAGTAGAAAAGGCCATATCAAAGGAGACATCAGCCTTCAGGAAGATTTAAACTTTTTTATGCTTTAAAAATGACTGGGATGCAGGGGAAAGGTTCTTATGTGAAGTTTTTGAGATCTCAGTTTTAAGGAGTTGAATTGGGAGTGTCTCAGAAATGGCCTAATAGTGGCAAATAGACATCCTCAAATATTTAAAAGCTTTGCTTTGGTTTGTTAAGCTACTTCAAGTTGAGTGGAACAAAACCAAAACATAGTTAGACATAGACAAACAATGTTTTGGAAAACTCTGACCTATTTGTCTGAGGTTTTACTCACTTATCACTTGTTTTTCTACCCTAAGAAGCTAAAGAGACCCTAGATGGCATCACAAGAGGATCAGTGAGAGGAATTCACTCCTGAAGTTAATAATGACAAAACCAGGCCAGAGGTAATGAACAACAAGCTGCAATGTTAAAAGGTTGATACCTCATATAGTCACCAACTAATGGTTATTTATATATATATATATTTATGTGTGTGTGTATCTGTCCATGGGTCTCCTTCTTGACTGTGATGTAGGAAAACAAACGCTCACTGCCTTCCAGCAGTCAATTCCTTCTTGGGATATTAATCACCCATCACCAGAAACAGGGTTTAATTAAATTCTTCCCTGTGAGGGTGGTAAGACACTGGCAGAGGTTGCCCAGAGAAGCTGTAGCTGTTCCATTCCTGGAAGTGTTCAAGGCCAGGTTGGATGGAGCTTGGAACAGCCCAGTCCAGTGAAAGGTGTCCCTGCCCACGGCAGGGGGTTGGAACAAAATGATCATTAAGGTTCCTTCCAACCCAAACCATTCTGTGATTCTATGAAATGTGATACAGGAGCCTAAATCATGCTTCAGTGTTACAGATCAGGGAGAGGTAGCACCTCTGGGGTACAGGGGGGCACACTGGGGTGGCTGGGGGAGTACAGGAGGGAGCAAAGGGCAGCAGGGGACAAAAGGTGAGTCCTGGGGCAGCCTCCAGTCCCAAAGGGCAGGAGCTTACTCCAGGGAGCTCATCTTCTTGCAGCCCTCACTCAGGCAAGGGGACAGACCAATCTCAGAGAAGTCCAAAGACATTCAGCTGGGTCCCTATCAGATGGCATGAGAGCACATCCTGCCAAACCACCAACTCGAAGGCAGGAGCCACTGCATGAGACCAACACTGCTCCTTCCAGCAGCCCCCAGCAGAAACCTCAGCACCCTAAACCCAAAACACAGTACAACCCTGACTGCACTCCTCACAGCTTGGCTAAGCAAACCACAGACACAGGCAGGATGGTGGGATGCAGCTTTCACAGGAAAGAGCTTCTTCCTCGTATTCTGGTTAAATCGCAGCCAGGGATGCACCCAAGAGTGACCTGAACTGCACTGTGCTGGGATAAGGCAGCACCTGGTGACAAGTGGTGCCTGCTCTACACCACGGGACTTGCACATCCCACCAGGCAGAGTGGATGGAGGGGAGCACAAATTTGGGAGCAGCTTCCTGGAACCCACAAATGACCACCTATGAGCCCTCTTCTTCACACTTCTATTCAAAGGCATCAAAGCATGGGATTTGTTTCAACACAATGATGAATATTTGCATTTTATAAAGTACAAGACAGGCAGAACAACAACAGTTCCTCACTTCTCCCACAACCCAATTTGCTCCCCCTTTGTGAGTCTTTGGACTGAGTCCCCTCATCTTTCATAGTTCTACCCACCCCATCTCCTTCACCAGGCAATGAGGAGCCTCCCTTAAATAATCCTCTTCTGCAACTTGCAAGCAGAGGAACAGCAATTTCTTCCATTCGCATCTTGGTACTTAGAAGTCAAAGTCTGCCACCTTTGTGCTTGGAAGGATGTGACAAATGTGGTCCAAGTTGGTTGTGCATCCTGCACCCCCATCCCTTCCACCCTCCACAGCAATTCCAGCTCAGTTAGAGCCTGGTGTGCCACAGGCTGGCTCTGGGCAGCATCAGCCCCCAGGACCACAACCCAAACCATCTCATTACCTCCGCACCCTCACCTTGCCATCTTCGTGATAGACAAAGATGTTCCTTGTGCTATTGTCCTTCAAGTAAGTGATCTGCAGTCCATGGGGGTTCCCAATTTTTGCAGGCTGGAAAGTTGCGTTTAGGTGTTCGATCTTCATAATTGCTTTGGGTTCTTTTGCCTGGAAAACACAGCTGAGTGAGCAAATACCTGAGAATTGGCTTTCAAACCAGAAAGCAGTTCACTTGGTCAGAAATAAACTCCTCCATTAGCTTAAAAGATCTGATTCCCAGCCCACAAAACTACCTAGTGATGAGATATGGGAGACTTTGCTCAGGTTTCAATGCATCCTTCCTGTCAGCCTGGAAAAATGCTGTTCTGCAAAATTCCCCTGAGATGCTAAAGAACCTACAGACCTCTAATCAACAGGCCAGGACCTGCTTTCTGCATCTCCCACAGCCAGTTTATCCTTCTCCCAAAAGACAGAGGATTATCCCCCTTGCCAACACCACACCTGGTGCTCAACTGGTAGGGGCACCATGTCCATGTCCCCACCAGTCCCATCCTCTCACATGAGCCACTGGCTGCTGACTCTGCTCCTCCCCTTGCCTTCCAAACTTTCTTTTCAAAGGGACAAATATAATCCTTACAGCCCATCTCTTGGGAGGATTAGCTCAATGAAGAGCCTGGACCAGGCTGCCCCAGGCACCATTCCAGCTGCAGCCTCTGTGGCAGGCAGGCAACACCACAGAGCTGTTCATCTTTGTACAAAACATCTTTAGAAGTTTACCACCCCTTCAGGACTGCACTGAGAAGTGAACCAGCAAGTGTCAATAAGACATTCCAACAAATACTGATCAGGCACTTGGTAATGCCAGTTTTAGGGCACAGCCAGGGGCCAGCAGAAGGTCATGCCATGGTCCCCAGCACCACACAGAAGTCTTGAGCTGGAAGAGATGTTAGGGCCACTCTGGGAATGCCGTAGTGGGTGGCCACAGTGGGGAAATCCCAGCAAAGAAGACATGTCTAGACAGTGCTGTTCCCACTATGGCTGTGGTCAACAACGAAGCAAAACAGCTTTAAACTATCAGAGCAGTCAAGAGTGACTGAGTGGGGCTGCTGGGACTTTCAGTTCTCCCTTGGTAAGGATGGGCTCTGTCCTCTCCATGAGGTACAATTGCACCATAAAACACCAAGTTGAAGGAGAAGACAGTGCTGTCAAAACCACAGAGAAGTGCGGGTGGATGTTCCCCTCCTCTGCACACTGTGGCTCATCATGACACCATGATTGCACCAACTACTTGAGAAAACTGGCTGGTGGCTCAGCCTGGGCTGCTGTCAGCTGTGCTGTTCAGGGGAGACTCAAAGGTCAGACAAAACACCTTGGCTCCCCCCAGGACGCGGTGCAGAACACTGGAGTGTCCGTCCATTCATCACAAATGCAATTCTTATGACACAGCTCCATTTCTCACTTACAATAATTAAATGTGCTCTGGGAAAAAACAAAACAAAACAAACAAACAAACAAAAAAAAAAAAAACACAAAAAAAAATAAAATGCTTCCACACTGCCTGATGTGGGAACAAAAAACCAGGAAGCTTTCCCTCTGGATTGCATGTCATGTCATGCAAAGGAGGATTCAGACCCCAGTGACCACTGTGAGGTGGTGACACCTTCATCACAAGCTGTCCATAAACATGAAGCCCACATCAGCAGGATGGTGCAGAGCCAAAGCAGAGAAAAAGTCCTTCACTGGTGGTTTGGGAAAAGCCTTATTGGGTTTGAAGGGCAAGAATGAAATGGTCATTTGGGGCACCTCACCATGACAGTGGTGGTGGAGCAAGAGCAAACTCTACTAAAGAGAGCAGTGAGCTGTGCCTGGTGCTCTTGTCCTGGAGCACCCGAGGATTCAGTGCTTATGGAAACTGCACAAATAAACTGGTGGCCCAGGAATCACATGTTCAGAGATGCTCTTAGAGCTGTGACCTGCACACAGCAACCCCAGATACTCACATCATTTTTGTTGAAGTACTTCAGGGCACCTTCCCTCTCTGATAACACGAATTTTCGGCTTAAGAATTGCCCGTTGTCGCGTCCTCTCTTCCACAGAAATCCTTCTCGGTACCCTGCAGCAGAAAGGAATGGCTGAGAACCAGGGATAAAAAACTGTATTTAAAAAAAGAATTGGGGTAAAAAGGAGGAGCAGAGCTCTGGCTGCAGAACTAAGCAGACCAAGTGTGTGGCTGTTTTGCTCGAGACATGAATGAAATGGGCCTTCTCCTTCAGATTTGCCCTTCTCACTCCACACTTGTTCTTTTCCAGCAGCTTGTGCTTCAAATGCCCTTGCTCTGACACCCAATTTAAGATACAATTATATAAAAAGTGTTCCCTTTCTTAGTTTCAGCCCTTTTTAATTTTTGCTACTGGGTCTCAGGAACGAGGATTTTAAAATTAAAAATTATGTCTTATAACAACTTCCAAATAGTAACTAAACTACTTTTTTTCCAATATGCCAAGTGGCACATTAAAGCCTCGTCTTCACCTGCCTGCTGCAAACCAACAGTGGGCAGAAATTCCTCATTCAGCCTGCTCTTCTCACTTGTCCATCCTGATACAAATTTGATTTAAACCACTGATGAAAAAATGCAGAAAAAAATCCCTCAACCAGTTCCTCAACACTGACTCTACAGTTGCAAGCGAGATAAAATGCTTCCATGACATAAAAACTTAAAGCAAGAAAAAATTCACACGCAGACTTCTCCTGGACTTGTGAGATCCTACACCAAATACTTCCTCCAGTTCCTCAAAGAGACTTTACTCAGCATCAGACAAAGTCATCGCTGTCTGCCACGAATGAGGTCAATGGCCGAGCCTGTGCTGATGCTGACTGTGAGCCACGCTGAACTGCATGGAAGTGGTGGAAACATTTAAAGCTGTCAGCAGCCTTTCCTTGTCTCTCTGTTCCACACAGGGCATGTGCTGAAGCAGGGCTTGATTTTGAAATGAAAGGGCTCAGCCTGCTCCCCTGAATGGGTGGATGTTGTCACAGAGGAACCAGTCTGAGTGTTTTGGGGTCTGCCTGCAGGGTCCCCTCTCTTGTCTTATTACAGCTCTGTCCTGAGGTGAGCCAGCACCTCTCCTGCCAGGAGATCCAGCAGCCCCTGCTGCCTGCACTCCCACAAATCCACCCTCCCCACAGCCAGGCAGCCACCAAGCCCGTATCACTGCCCAGAGATGCAGATGAGACAGCCCAAAGTCTCAGTCATCCCACAGCCAGCACCTTGTGATGACACACCACTGTCCACCTAATCCTCCACCTGTGAGCCCTCCCCATCCCTCCAGTGCAGGAGAAGTGCTCCACACCACTGGAGCATCATTACCTGTGCACAGCAGCCCACTACCTCAGGGGACCATCACTGGACACATCAGGAGAATTACAAGGCTGAAGTTCTTTCTCTGATCCACCCATTCAGCTTAGGAGAGTCTTTCCCAAAGCCAGAGCAGACCTTCAGCCCACCAATTCAACCCTATCCCACTGTGGGTTTGCTGGGTACTTTTTCTAGCAGAAAGCCCTGTTGGAGGGCACCTGCAGAATCCAAAAGAGAAGAATCCACAGGGAGCAGGGTTACCCCGAGTCTCCCCTGCTCCTCAAGAGCACGGGGAAGCAGCCAAGGAAGCCACCAAAGCCCAGTGAAGAGCAGCTGCATCCAGTGGCAGAGCAGGAATGGCCCAGGCTGCTGTGCTCGTGTCACTGTCGTGGCAGAACTGCCGGGGAGCTCCGGCTGAGGCAGAAGCTGCTCCCTGCCAGGCTCTGTCAGCAAACCCACTGCACACCCTGTGGCAGTCTGTACACGAGGGAGCTGAATAGGAGTCATGTCTCTCTGACAGGAGACAGACAGGCAGGAGCTGATGCCCAGCTGAACATGTTTGTAAGATACAAGATTTGCTTAACATGAGGCAGAGCTGCTGCCAGGGCTCTGCTGGCTGGTGATGGCCCTCTGCTCTCCTGAAGCAGCACGTGAAGCAGCTTGCTCCCAAGGCATGTGGTTTGGCAGCCAAGGACAGGTGGTTTCTGTTCCTGAAGGGGTCTGGTTTGCAATGGCAAGCCACTTGCTGCAACAGGACAGTACTTCAGAAGTCCCTGCTACTCACACCCCTGAATGGCAGGGATGGTTTCAGAGCCTCTCCTCTGGCATCCGGGGAACACTGACTTGTTGTAGGGGGCTGGAGGGAGCTGGGCATGGGGAAAAGGACATCAGCATCAAACGAGAGAGAGGAGGGACAACCTGAGGAGGACAGTGACCTCACCAAATGCAAACAGGGGATAATGAAAAAGGAAAGCCCATCTTTTCTTTCAGGAATTCCTACCTGTGCTTTGGCTCAGCTCATCAGGGCACACCGAGCTCAGCTGTCAGTGGCTCCACCTCAGAGCAGCTCAGCTCCACAAGTCCTGGCTGTGGGTCTCATCCACTCATTTATTCTGAGCATTTCATTATGAACATCCGAATGGCAAAGCATGCTGAAGACACTCCTGAAAAAACTTGTTCCCTGCCAAAACACCTTATTTTTTGATTATTCTTGGCACTTGGGGAATGAAGAAAAAATTACTCTGCATCTCCCCAAAGATGACCTCAAATCATTGCAAACCTGTAAAGTCCACCTAATGCCCAACTGGCAGATGGGCACCATAACAGCTGCATAAATGAAGGAAGGGAAGCCCAAAGAAGTTTGGTGAGCTGACCAGGAGAAGGCTGTGAGCCAGTGTTGAAGTCAGGCTGCAAGCCTAGTTTTCCCTACCCTCTCATTTTGGGACATTTTATTATTTTGATCTTCTCTTTCCAACATTTTGTAGCAAAACACAGTATCCAAATTCCACTCATAGGAAGAATTAAAAAAACCCACCACAGCTAAGAATCATCCCTCACATGTTGGCTCTTCCCAGACCAATTGCCTCAACAAAAGAGCTCCTGGATGCTCTGACAAAGCCAGCTGGTGATTTCAGTGTTGTTCAGTACAGATTTTTGTTTGCTTCTTTTCTTTTTTTCCCTTTCTCCCTCCCTCCAGGGCTGCATCCTCAGGAGCTGCTCCTCTGCTCTGCCCAAACCTGCTGCCTGCACCTCTGTCAACACCGATCAGTGCAAACCACCGTGAACTGGACATGAACCCAACATGAACCCACCCAGGTTCCTCAGGCAATCAGTGTGTCAGCAAGACATGTCCTCAATGTCCTGATCTAAAGGGCTGTGAAAACAGCTAGAGAAGGTGCTGAGAAACAAAACCGCAGGAGGCTCAACAGGCAATGGATCTCACACTGGAGGGCATTAGAGTCAGAAACTAAACCCTCCCTTCCTTGTCTCTGTGCACTGCACTACTTTAGCAACAGCTTCTTATTTGTAGTTATCTGGCCACATTCAGATCTTAATGAGTGGTGAGACCCTGGCAGGGGCTGCCCAGAGAAGCTCTGGATGCTCCATCCCTGCAAGTGTTCAAGGCCAGGCTGGACAGGGCTTGGAGCAACCTGTGGAAGGTGTCCCTGTCCACAGCAGGAGGTTGGAACTGGATTTATCTTTAAGGTTCCTTCCAACTCAAACCATTCTGAGATTCTACCAAGGCTGTTCTGCTTATGTTGAAGCTGAACAACCACGAGCCCCACCACACCTGCTGATTGCTGGCATTGGACCATGCAGCATCATGTCATCAACACTCTCCCGAGACACAGAATGAGGGATGCAGCCACCTGCCATCATCCCACCCAACTGTGACTGCAGGAAGGACTACCTGGTGAAGACCTGCTGGAAAGCACCTACAGCCACTCTTTAGAAATACCACTCTTACTTTGCTAACACCACTGCTGTTTGGGTGTCAAGTTCTCTGTATCGCTTCAGCTGCCTGCCAAGGAGCAAAATCAAGCCCTTGCTTTTGCAAGCTGCTCTGGCACAAGCCTGTGACACTTGCAAAAAACCCACCAAGCAGTTGTGACAAAGTTAGCCAACAAGTGGAATGTAGCACAATCTGAAACCACACAGCCCAAATGGGTATTTTTGACCTGTTGTGTAGTTTCCAAGGTAAAATGAGGAACTGGCACTTCCACGCTCACTTCATCACCACAGTTAAAACTCTGGGGTCAAGGAAAACAGGGTCATCACATTGGTTCACTGAAAAGAACATAGTGCATGGCCTTGTGTCAGCTCAGGTGGGCTGGTATCTGGCACTCCTTCAAGCCAGGCATGTAAAACTGGCAGGAATGGGTGCTCTAGTGTAGCTCACCCTTCTTACTGCCCAAGAGGCTGCAGAGGAAGCAAAGGAGAGGACTTTCTATCAAGAAAATCTGATGTAGCTACCATCTTTCCATCTGACTTCTGCCAGCAATTGGTTCAAGTTCCCCAATTTTTAAGAAGAGGGATATTGCTACTTCCCCACCTCAGAAAGCTGTTACAGTGCTTAGTTAATGATGGGGGGTTTCTTCTCTGAGAATGTAGATGGTAGGAAGTACCCAAAACTACTTGTTCGGTTTTAGCCTTTGTTCTCAGAGAAGAAAAAACCCTCCTGGTGAGGAGGGCAATCAGATCCACTCTCTGCCAAAACCCAACATGCATGGACTTTGCTTCTGTCATCGTAAGTAAGGCGTTATAAACTGGGACTTAAACCCACATCTGCTCTTTGGTTTCTCTGGTACTTTATTTTGCAGTTTCTCCTGGAAAGAGGCATCAGAACTATTTGTTCCCACGACATTTCTGGAGCTATGATAAAACCATATCTGGTCCTAGGCTTTTAGGAGAAACCTGAGTGTAACCAAACCCGACAACAGCAACAGAGCCAATACCATACCCAAGCCCAAATGCACCTGTGTGGCATTTTGCCTTCTTGTCTCACTGCAAGACAAAGCATGTGGGGCTGAAATAGGAGGGAAAAAAAAAAAGTACTTCTGTGAGGAATCCAAGAGCAATCCCATTTTCCTAGATTTTGGGCAGGTATCTCCTCCTACAGAAGCAGGTTTTCTTTCCTCTGAGAAGTGAAAGTGCATTGACCCCCACCCAGAGCTTTGAAGAAGATTCAAATGCAACTCCCTCACTTTGCTGCTGAAATTGCAGGGTATATATCTCAGCCCCTCTGTGTGTCAGAAGCTGAGCACTCTGCTGTATTAGCATTGTAAGATGTTAATTAAGACAGAACAAGGGACAGGTACTCACTGGACATGATGTGCCCACTTTTTCTGACAGGTTAAGGAGCTGTATAATTACTTGGAGCAGTTGAGTGGTGAATCCCGTAGCGCCTCCGACCCCAGTGTCACAACCTTCTTTTTAAACAAAGGGTCTGAAGGACATTCCTTCCAAAACAGACCCCACTATCCATAGTCAGAGGGCTGCATGGAGAATGTGGCATATTCTATGTTTTCCCTATGGGCTGCAAAAAGAACCGTGTGCCTCTTGTTTGGCTGGGTCAGGGTAAATAGTTTGGTTTGATTGCTCTAAGTTGCAGTATATTTCTTCCTGTAGCAATCAGCCACCATCAAAGCAAGACATTTCAATTAATTCAATTGGGATATTTTAAGCTTTTGCATTCCAATAAAAGTTATAAAACAAGGACCACTAAATTTTCTCATGGAGTGAAAACCTCATGATCCTCCCCATGCATAAGGTAGTCCCCCTGCATGGGGGTCAAGGTTGGTAAAGCCCCTCAGAGCTTTCAGTCAAGGCTGCAACCACTCCCTTCTCCCCTGCACAGCACCAGCAACTTGCTTGTTTGCCTTTATTTTCCCTGTTTGCAGCTGTGCTGCATTCCCTGTAACTTCCCTGCAAACAATTCCTCTGCCATCTCCTGATAAATGCACTTCCTGCTGGTCCCACGTCCAGCAGTGCAGATACAGGAGTGTTGGAGATGGCACGACCCAGATGCACAGGAGGCAGAGAGGACCTGGAGGGCTTGCTAATGAGGTGGGCGTCCTTCCCCCAGGTGTTCTCCTGCACTGACCAGGTGAGGAGCCACCAAGAGCTGCTGCTGTACACGCGCAGCTCAGTGCTTTAGAAGTTAAAGCCTCAGCAAGGAGCAAACAAGGATGCATTCAGGGATCCTGCAAACCAGTCTCTGCCCACAGGACACCTAATGTAAGGTGGGTGCCTGTCATGTCTCACCTCACACGTGTGAGAAGGGAGTGATCTCCCTTCACCTCCCGTAAGGGAACTCTTTATCCCCTGCTAAGAGAACAAACCCTCACCTCATCTCACTCAGCCAGGCAAAGGTGTCCAAGACGCCCCATGTGCAGCACCCGGACTCCCACCCCAACCATTTTCTCATGCACACACGTTTTAGAGGTGCAAATTTCCCAGCTCTTAATCAATCACTCCTCTCTTAATGAGCACTTAGCATCCAAACTACCTTTCCTAAAGGCCATTTTACAGAGAAGGGTTTCCTGTTGCCATCCAGTCTGCCTCTGCTGCCTTCCAGGAGCTCATAAAACAATTATTGTCTCACTGCATTGTGGAGCCTCAGCTATGGATGCAAGCAGCTGATGAGATTGATTGCTTCCACAATACCCAATTAACCCACTCACTCTGCAAACGATTGACTTAATCAAAGGCAATTAGCGCTTGAATGGCAACATCAGACAGAAAGCCAGGATTTAGTAGATGGTTCAGATAACACTATACAGACATCTCCTTGGCCTTCTAAGGGAAAAGACCATCACTAATGCTCACCTCAGAGCTGGAAGTAGATGAAACCTCAGGTCGGTGGTGTGAGGTGGCACAGAAAACACAAGGGAGAAGGAACACACATTTATTTCCCTTTACTGATAAAGGGGAACTTGGAAAGCATCGATGTTCCCCTTTTCCTCCTCAGGCAGGACCCGGAGCACCAACCAGTTGATCAGACCTCAACGACCCGCTGTCATGAAATGGTACCTTTGGTCTCTGACAGCTCCAAATAGTCAGTCCCCAAGTGCTGGACCTACAGGGCAGTCTCCTACCATAGAATCAACTATTACCAGTCCTCTGAGCAAAGTCAAATGTGTTTTACAAAGCCACCTTCAATATTGATTTCTTCCAAGGCATCTACTCCCACAATGTAAAAAAGCCAGCCCGAAAGAGCCGATGGGGAGGCAGGACCATGACTCTGCAGAAATACAGGTGTCTGTATCCTCAGTGACTGCTTTTCCTCCAGACAGATCACCCTATACTGGCACAGCCAAAACAAGGCAACGCCTCACCATGGAAAAGTTAAGGTCAGCAAACCATGCCCCCTAAAATAGACGACAGAGACTATTTTAGGTCATGTGTAGAACAACGTCAAGTTTGAAGCCAAGAATGGATCGCAAACTCTCCACATCACTGCAAAAAGACATTGTCATCTTGCTTCACCTAAGGAACAAACCCATTGTAACAGAACAAGGTGTTAGTTCAGCTAACCAGCTGCTCAGATCAATATGGAAGATGGAGCTAAATGCACCATCTTTATGGGGAAAAAAAACACCAAAAACAGGGCTGAGCTTAACTACACATCAAGATACTGAGGTTGACAGAAAGAAGACAAGGTCTGTCCCCACACACGTGGCATTTAAATGCAAGGTTTGTCCCTGGGTTTGCAGTCCTGTTTAATGTCATGACAAATACACTTCATTGCTGGCTCACAGCTGAAAATCCAAATTGCTTCCAAGCAAAGCCCCAATAATAAAGCTGAAATCCATTAAGCCTGTGATGTTTGCCACTATTTAAATCTGATTAAAATTGTACATGACACCACTAAGCCGAACAGTCAGAAAACACTCCTGTCAGGTCTGATGTTGCCCCATGTAATCCAGACCCCCCTTCTTTCACCGGGTTGTCAGCTAAAAGGAGCCATAATAAGAGATCATGTACCTAATCCAGCTTCCTAAGCTGTTTTTAACTAGTTTCCTTAATCACACGTTACGATTCCCTAAGGAGCAGCTCTCAGGTGACAAAGACATTAGCACAGTCATTCATACTCCCGGAAGGTATCTCAGATGGGATCACCTTCCCCCGTGTGCTGAGGCACACTGAGGTGGCTCCGCGGAGCCAGGGAAACCATCAGGGGGATGAAAGGTGGGAAATCACGGCAGCAGGAGGTGACAGCCTCTGGGCAAGAGACTTGCAAGGTAAGGTGGGGCAAAGGACACACATCAGAGAAAAAGCTTCTTTTAGTGGAGTGATATTGATCTCCCAGTGAGCACTCACCTCCCCTGAAAATGCTGCGTGGGAACAAATGTCTGGAGAAAACGCCAAAGTATACAATTCCCAGTTTTTCAGCTGATTGTTTCCGGTGTATAACGTTCGGTAGAGAACACAGCCGCATCTTCCCTTTTTAGCATTTTATCCTATAATTGACCATCGATACAGTACAACTTCCATGGTAACTTAATTACTGAGTAAGTGTTTACATATTAAAGATAAGACCCTAGGTGATTGCTGCAGAGCAATTCGATTGTATCTGCTGGGAGATGTTACAACCCCTTGCTACAGAAAATGTCTTTACTGGAAGCCTTGCACTTGTGTTACTGAGAATTGAATGTGGAATCTAATTTTACTTGGAAATCAAACGCTTCCTCTTCAGGTGACATCCCTGCACACCCACCTGGGAGATGCTTGACTGCTCAGAGAAAAAAAACCCTGTTACAGGTAAATAACCTTCAGGTTTTGATCTTTTGAAGCCAGTCTTTTATAATAAAAGGCAGATGAAAGCTGGGAGGTTCCCAGTGTGATGCTCATCCCATTTACCAGCACTGAGTGCACTCAAAGCCTCATTTAGATGGAGAGCTGGGCAAGAAAACATTTAAGGACAGGCACGCAGTACTAAATCATAATAGCCCTTTTGCAGCAATTCACTTCAGGAGCTGAATTTTGAGATCCAAACCACTCTCAAACCACAGGGCAAGCATCCTCCTTGGACAAGACACAGACACTCCAAAAATCCTCACTGCAGCCACTGTGAATTACTTGCACAGAAGCTGCACGGGAGGATGTTCTGCAGCTTTCTCTCCTGGCACACGGAGGAACCACTGCCACCATCCCACAGCCAACACACAGCTGGTCCTGCCTGGACCTCTGCAAGGCAAGGGAGAACCTACCTGCAGCCTCACATACAATTGCAATGGCTCTTATGCAGAAAGCAAAGAGGTGACATGCTGAAAGAGCTGAAGGTGAGGCTCTTTATACCCTCCATAGGCACCACAGATGGGCTGCACCAACCTACACGCTGCTGAGGCTTCAGCTCAGAACACCTGCAAAGCACCAGGAACCACCCAAGGCTCTGGATGTCACACAGGGATCCCTGAGCCACAGTTAGGGCATCAGGAGCCTCAAAGCCCTGAATAGCTTTAGATCTCTAGGGGTCTCTTACCCACACCAACAAATAACATCTCAGCCTGGGCAGCTGCTCACACAGCTCAATCCCAGGAAGGATGAGGTGAATTTAACCCCTCCAACAGAGCTTTACAGAAGTCAGCAGAGAAGTTCACCCCAGATCTCAGAGAGGTTTAAGGACCCTCTGTCCTGGACATCCTGGGATAAAGCATTTTCCCTACACACACAGCACTGCACATAAATCAAGGAACCCCGTTCTCACATGCACATAACACGCCTCTTTCTTTGCTTTGCAGAGAAATCAAAAAGGTTTTGAGCATATCTGCTGCGGTGCTAACAGCTCCTGAATGTCTTCTATTGAGCATTCAATACATTTATAGTCAAAACTTTATTCAGGAAAATAGTTTTTGTTTGTTTGTTTGTTTGTTTTTTATAATTTGGGCCTTGCTCCTCTCTCCTGGCTGTTGGTGTTACAGCTGTCCCAGAAATCAGCCAGTACAGGATGCTCTGGCAGCTGTGCTGTTGAGGGAGGAGCATTTGGCAGCATAGCCACAACCTCCAGGTTGCACAAGGACATTTGCACACCTTGATCTTTCTGAAACTATCCACCCCCGTCCTCTGGAGCAGTGTACTCCCACTTAATGAACTCCTGGAATTATATAAATCAAGGCTAAATTCTGCCCCAGGAAATCGTTGGCCAAACCTCCCATTGACTTTTCTATGTGAAATTTTTTTCTTCCAGCCTCTGCAATGCGTGAAAGTTTGAAATTCACTCCCTGTGGAGCAGCCTCCTTGTCTTGCAGGTATTTTGGGGATATACTGTTTGTTACTGCTGTGCCACATAACCATGTCCCTCATGGGCTGTCCTGGTTATGAAACTGGAGGTGGCTGCTTTGTCTGCACCTCAATTACAGCAGGATTTATAAAACCAGTCCTATTTAGCCAGCTGGGGAGGCACCTCCCAGTCCAGTTTCACTGTAAGCATCCAAGAAGGGGGGTGTGGACAACTCCTGTGCTGCAGAGGCTGCCCTGCTGCCTCAGAGACTTCAAGGTGAAAACTTGGATGAGCTCCCTACAGGGGCAAAATGCAGGTGGAAATGGGCTGGTGTTGGTAAGAAGGAAGCATCAGCAAATGCTCCCACTTCTGAGTCATCTAACTCAGCTCTGTCTCTGGCAAACTCCAGAAAAAGACATGACCTCACCCTGAAAAATGTTCTTTATCTGATGAGAGACAGAAACTGCCTGACCCTGCACAGGTCTCCGATGTAAAGCAGATCTTTCTTTAGTGGAAATTTAATTAAGCCAGGATGAGTTGCCATGAAAACAGCCTTTCCCATGCACTTTGTTATCCTATTGCTTCCTAGTCACTCCCTTCTCATTAGCAGAAAAAAGATGCCCCAGCCTTCTGGTTGTGTGTCACCACACAGGGAACATGAACGTGCACAGTATAAAACCATGGAGAAACACCACGAGACCCAGGACACATGAAAGACCTTCATGAAACATCAGAAATGGCAAGGCATGGTTCTATTCTTTCAGTAGATGTTTATAATCAAAAACATGGAGAACCAGCCTTACACTTCAGCTCTCTCCAGTTGGTCTAGGTTCATTTATTGCCTGTAAAAACATGGTGACATGAACAGGCAGCCTGAGCAATATCAAAACACAGCATTTCAAGGCTGTTGACCACAAATGGGGAAAGCTTGAGGACAGGAGTGAGTCATGATAATTATAGTTGGGGTGTTTCACACATTTATTGACCTTATAGTCTATTCTCACCCCTGGATTGACTCCCTTGGGGAACACCCACAGTTCAGGACATCCCCAGGGAGCATCCAGAGCACACCCCCAGACACGGGCAGCACGTTCCTCTGCCAAGGGAATCCAGGGGGTGGAGGGGTTCTTGCCCATGAGAAACTGCACTAGTTCAACAAATTCAACTGACCTCAAACTGACCACAGATTAAATGCTTTTGGTTTCAGTTGACACATGTAAATAATCCTGAAAAGGATAATGCAAAATGAACCACTTCCTGGGTGTGCTTTTTTGAGAGAGGGGAAAAAAAAAACAAACACCCTAATGAAACATTTTGCACAAAGTGCTTAGACAGAGAGAAAAAAAAATACTAACCCCCAACTATTTAAAATGTCATGGGGCAGCCCATACCCCCTTCAGCAAGACTAACTTCCACGTTGCTCTGCTTCCCCTGCAACGAGCATCGCTGCCGCCTTCTCGCACGAGAGCTGCTGCTTCTTGGCTAATTATAGAAGCTTGGATGAGAGCTGTGCTGAAGACAGCTTGACAGAACCAGCTGTTAAAATTACAGCTGGATTCCACACTAGCTGTGAACATCCAGCTTTAGCTCACAGTGATGCTACCCCCTGCCCAGAGCCGACTGCCAGTGCCTTGCTTGGCCAACTGTTCCTCCTCCTCCAAGTTCAGACCTACAGGTCCTCACCTGCAATTTTTGGCTGCCTAAATGCTTTTCTGCTTTAGGGGAGCTGAAGACATCAGAGTATTTCTCTTTGCTAGATGCTGTTCTTTCTACAGCAGCTATCTGTAAAATCCATCACCGCCCCATCACTTTGTCACTGCAATGTTCATGGATTTCCTGGAAAGCATAACAGCAGTCACTGGCCTCCTGCCACAGCCCAGAGAGGTAGAAAAAATAAAAATGCACCAAAGTTAAATCTAAAAGAAAGGCTTTAACATTTGGAGCCCTTTCCTCTGCCTTCTGGTGGTGACTTTGTGCGGTGCCTCCTTAGCATGGCTGGGAAATGGTGCAGCAGCTTCCTTTGATTCTAACAGAGCCCCAGGAGGCAGCTGTACTCTTTGGGAGGGGTTGGACCACATCTGAATCGGCACTTCCAAATGCTCCTAGAAGGCACTGAGAGGCTGCTCCAGCTCCTGGTCATATGATGCCAGTCCTGTGGAAACACCAGCGCACCCTGGCATGGGAATGATGCCACGTGCAGGTCCCTGCCACAGCCCTGCTCCACTTGCACAGGTGAAATAATAATAAGACAAACATACTGTGATCTTCCCCTTTATCCTCCTCCCGAGTTTAGTTTGTTAAACAGCCCTTTGATGTGCTTTGTCTTTAGTACAGTAAAGTCCTGTTTGATGTTTACATCATTTGTACTGTGGAGTTAACACAGAGTAAGGCTGAGCAGGACCCACCACAGGCAGCTCTCCAGGAGGGCCCATTCCCTCCACAGCCCTTCCTGGACCCACTGGAGATGCTGCAGCAGATGCTGTTACTCTGGCTGGGGGTTAGATCTGCTGCTGGTTCCTTGAGTGGATTTTTAAAAATGGATCTCTTTCCTTCCAAGGCAATTTGGCTCAATATTATTTCACCCTGGCTGTTGTGTGAGTTTTTGCTCTGTTCTGGATGAGGCTGTAGAGAGCACAAGGGACCTGCCCAGCATCACCTCCCACTCCCATCCCCTTCCCACGGCAGCAATGCCAGGACACACTGAAGAAGAAGCAGTCATTTGTTTTAAAGAAATTTTCCTCAAACCTCCAAGGAGAGGATGGAAAAAGGTTTCTTGGAGCAAATCCTGACATGGAAAAGTGTAATGCTAAACCCATATAGGATTATACTGGAAAGGTTGAGCCTTAAAAGGAGGCTGAGCATCAGCAATAGCAATGGTGCTGCTTCAGTTAATCATACTTTTCTGCAGACTTTGTTCCTTCAATAGTTTCAATGTTTTTCCAGAGCCTTTCAACTTAAATGACTCCTCCCTATTAGACAAAAGTTAGGGAGGGGGGGAAATAACAACAACCCAAGCCTTATTCCTCCTTTTCTGTATCCAAAATCCACAGCACAAGTGCCAGGGCACGCATGCAGGTGCCAGACCTCACACCCACCCACTGGGGCACCATGCCCTGCTCCTGGGGCTGCAAACATTGCACCTGACACGTGGCAGGTGCTGCACAGGTGAGGACCAAGTGTGGGGGCTCAGACCCACCGAGCCAGGCATCATCTGTGGTGTGGGGAGGCAGCGGGACCAGCGCCCACCACCCTGGCTCCCAGCGTGACTCATGTCCTAGCTGATGTCAGTGCCCAGAGAACAGAAGCCTCTCTGTGCCTCCAGCACCATGAGGAGGAGGTTTCCGTGCCAGGCAAGGTTGCTCACTGGAGGGATGTTCATGCCTTAACCCCCTCCTGACAATGGCACATCAGCCTCTGGTGACCTTGGTACTGTCTTGGCAGAACTTCAGGCTTTGGAGTTTCTCTTGGGCACTCACATGTCCCCTGCTGCATCCCCTCTGGTGATAACCCCTGGGCAGGGGCTGCTTTTTTGGGGCATCTACAGAGCACCTAGAGCACTGGATGGAGTCTGCACATAACACTCTTGTGCACCCTTGAAATGCTGAAACACTCTTATGCTTCCTTGAAAAGCAAACAGTGATGAGGCTGCATCCTTTTAGCAGAGGGTTAGAGCCCTGCTGCCTCTTAGCCTGTCCTCTCACTTCCCTCCCTGCCATGCTCCCCATGGCTGCAATGACCACAATGAACTGGCAGAACTTACACAGCACCAAGCTCACAGCAGGCTGCAAAACTCAGCCAAGAGGCCAAATTTCCCAGTACAGCCCCTGCACAACACAGGCTGTGATGCAAATCATTTTACTCCCTGGGACACTGAGATGGGGCAAAGGTCCGTGCCAAAGAGGTGCAGCATCCCTGTGCTCTGGGCTCCTCATTCAGACATGAATCCACCCAGGTTCAGAGATCAGACCCATCTCCAGCTCCCCCCGGGGGCAAACACACACTGCCAGGGTGTACCAGTGCCAAGCAGAGGAATTGCTCCTGGTATCAGCTGGGAAGAGTGAAAATGCAGTCAGACTTTGGGATCAGCAGCCAAGACCTTACAGACAAGGGTAAGACTAAGTGCAGAGATTTGTAACACAGTTTTGCTGAAATCCAGTAAGAACCAAACCAGGTGCTTTGGTTCAGCCAAATATCGGAACAGGCTGCTCAGAATTTACTGGAAAGGCTGATTTAACAGAAGGCACCAGTGATGCAATCCTAGTGTGCACACCAAGCACCAGCACACACTGCAGGGAACTGGTGTCATGACTTCCTACCACAAAACATCTCCCCTTTCACATCCAAAGCTCTGCTTCGCAAAAATCAACATGAATTTTCAGAAAAATATCAGGCTACCTTGATTTTTGCTCCTTTTTAATCACACTACTATTATTTTTTAATTTCCTTCTCTAGGTCTATGAGGGATCTGATTTACAGGGATAGGAAAGAAGGGCTAAAGCAGCAGTACCAAAAAGAGAGGGACGCTCCCCAGATCTCATGACAGCAGCATTTTCCCAACACATGCTGCCACCCTGCATCATAAAAATAAGTGCTTCCCATCAGTGAGGGACAGAGCAGAAAATTACCGAGTTTCTCTCAAAGCCCAGCTCTAATACTTGAGCCTTTCAAGCATCAGAAGAGAATTTAATCCATTTTACAACTAGCATCAGATAACAGTGACATTAAAAAGCAATCGGAGCCAAGCAGCAACTTCTCTTTGAGGCTAATAAGTAGAAATAAATTATTTCTTTAGATTGAAAATTCCTCTCTGCAGACCAAGATCAAGGCCTGCTAAAGCTTTTGACAGCTCTGTTTGCCCATCAGCAACATCTGCATTGAGGTCAAATAGAGATTTACACTCACAGAAACTTCTGAAAAACTCAGACCTTTGGATTGAGATTACAGATGTAGCCAGTATTTTCAGAAGTTCAACTCAAAAAACGTTAGAAGAGCCAGTTATAATTAGGCTTTTTCTACATTTCTATATATGGTGTAAGCCAGGAGGAAAGTCACTGGCATTATGGGAAACATACCAGCAAAAGAACAGAACAAGGGGAAAATAAAACTCTTTTATTTGCATGCTACGATTCACTTTACAGACACTAATGCAGCAAGGGCTCTAAAGGCCATTTATAATTTTGCAGCATTATGTGGCACTGAAGCTTTTATTCTGGTATTCAGAGTCTTAATGTGACTTAGCGTTTGTAAAGTGACATTTCAAACCCCAGTGCTCTCACCAGAAACACCTCCACGGCCATCACTTGCTTTTGGGTACATTAACACAGACCATTGCAACTGCTCTGCAGAGATTCCTCCACTGCTTCAAACACCAGACAGGTAGAGGGGAGCATAAACTGATTTTCCTTAACGAAGTGCTCACGGCTCAGTTACAAACCACTCCGAGGTGATGCTGCAAAGGCAGCGACATCACCCGGCTCTGCCCCGGCACGGAACATCCCCCGGGGCTGCCCCCGGTTTGAGCCGCAGCCCCTCTAACAAAGGGCAGGTGGAGCAGCAGCTCAGCCCGTGCTGACACCAAAGGCTATTTTTAGCACGAGATGCTGTAAGCTCATTGGGGACTGGCTTAAGGGAGGGAAGGTTTATGGTTGGGGAAAAAAAAAAAAAAGGAAAAAAAGAGCGTTGAAGTGTCCCTCTACCTTGGCGGGTCAGAGGGCAGAGGCAGCGCCGGTGCTCAGGCACAGCACGGAAGGGGGCACATCGGTTCGGGCACACACCAAACCCACACCAGCCGAACATCACACACCTCCTGAAAGGCACTGGGATGCTCCTGCTCACCCCAGCACAGCCGGTGACTCTCAGGGCACTGCTGTTGAGGGGCGAGCCGGGCAGCTGACCTTGGTCTGCATCCCCACAGTCTCTTGTGGCACACACAGGGCAAAGCCCTTGGAGTTGTTGCTGGTAACACTCGAAATGGTTGCTTTTATCTCGTGGTTTCTCTTACTGCTCCTGTGAGTTTGGTTTCCTAAGGAACCAAGGCTTATGTGAGAGCATCATTCACCCATCTACCCCTCTGGCTTCTCAGCATCTTGGATCATTTCAGCCCGATGTGGCTTGCTGTGCTGCTGAACACGCCTCTCTTTCTTGATTATAAAGCAGTGAGATAATTTACACGCTTTAAAAATTATCCTCATCCCTGCATTCTCCAGAACCACCCTTGTGGTGGGGCACTGCCTCTTTTACTCTGAGGGGCCAGCACCTGCCTGCTATCACCTTACCCTCAACCACACCACCATCCTACTCCATGTTTGTACAGTGCTTAGCACAGCATCACCTTGACCACCCTCAGACCTTCACCTGGGAAAAGCCAGGAGACTTGTCCTGGACTTGATGGAAATATAAAGAGAAACATCAGATAAAGATGCGGGCTGCACTTGGGGAAAAAACAAACCAACACAAAAAACCCCCCACAATAACAAACAAAAAACCAAACCAAAACAAAAAACAAACAAACCTCCAAAATTAAAAACAAACAAACAAAACAAACAATGAAATCGTTCCCATGCTGGTTTGCATGAGAGAAGCTCAAATGGCAGCTGGTTACCACTCTGACCACACACACGAGCTGGCTCAAATCCCCCCCAGTGCTCAAAGCAGCTTTTGATTTAGCTGATAACACCTTAGCCAGAACAGAGTTTTGATTCAACTATTTTACTTGACATGAATTTCTTGTGTCTCACCAGCAGTTAAAGGATGCCACAGGAAGCACATATGGCATTTGTCCCACTTGCAAGGAGCTGGTTTCACACAACAGCTGTGTTCGCCCTTACCAAGTCTCCCTACCCACAGCACGATGCTCTGGCCATGGAGCAGGTCCAATGGGAGGGAGCAGAATCCCACCTCAAGACTTTCAGACAGCATAAACTAGCACAAGGACTGATGGAGCAATGCAGATTCACCCCAGCCAAGGCAGGAATAGGGCAAGGAAGAAAAAAACCAACAACCTGCCCAGGTTCCCATCCAGGAACAACCAGTTGCCACGACCCTGATACTGCTACAGTGCCCTGAACTGAGACTTTGCTCTTTCTTTATACCTTCTCACCAGCATCCTTTGCCCTTTTTGTTCAACTGTCCTTCCCTTCAAGGGATCTGCAGCCAAGCCTGAGCACGTTGTTTGGCACGGCAGTAATTTACGGGCACAGGTAAGACCGTGTATTTGAAAGGGTGCTGGAGAAAACACTTCTCTGTGGAGCAGCACACTCTCTTCCACATTACCCCCAGCAGTTTGCAGCATAAAAATCTTGCTGACTGCACAGAAGATGCCCTGCTCCCCTGAGCCTGCAGGTCCTCTCTGCTCTCCTCCTCTCTTCTTGCAAACAACCACAGATCAGAAGACCCTGCCTGGCCCTGTCCACCCACACAGCATCACTGCACCTCCACTCCCCATGGCACCTCCACCACCAGATTTTACTGCATGTGCTTGCAAAGCGAAGCGAGGGGATGGTTCTCATGTGCCTTCACACTCCCTTCTGCACGAACATCTTAAAGACCACGTGTGTTAGTGGCTTAGCAAAGGGCATCAGGAGATGCCTCAAGCTGATGCTTTATTTCTCTGCTCATTGCTTTGGGCTGTGTGATGTGCAGTAAAACCCATGCCCTTTTAGGTTGCCATCAGCACTGATTTGCTCTCTGGGCACTGCTCAGCCCCATAATTTGCTTCTGAGGTTGTGAAAAAAACATTGCAGAGCTGGTGTCATTCTGACACTCTCAGTTCTCCACTAGCCAGATGAAATGGGGTAAGAGACAGCAGAGGATGAGGTCTGTCAGTTAAAATAATTGGGTTTTAACTTCAGCACTGCTCACTGTTTTGTCTGATCAGGCTCAAAATAAACTGCATTACATCACTGCAGGTCAGACTGAGCTAATAAGGGTCTCTTCCTCACACTGAGAAAGGACGTTTCAGTGTCCCGTGCGTTTTCTCTTGTGTTTTGCAGTCAAAGCTCCTTCCAACTGTGCAAGTGCAGGGGAAAATTAATTCAGACTGCTGCCCAAATTATGCAAGAGCCTCATGGAATGGAAAGTGCATATTAACAGATTTTACTATTTTAGAGTGTTCTTTTATTTCTCATAATTTATTTTGCCATCATATTTACAGACAAATACAAAGTACCATACAAGCCAAGTAATCCTTAGGGTGCTGACAGAAGATGGTACAAGCAAAGAGGCACTTTCAGAGAAATGCCACCCTGAGTAACTACCGGAATAAACCAGAGCTCACCTGAGCAGTGACAATGAGATCTAGTTCATAGTGCTACAAATACAGGAATAAAAGCCAACAGAGTCTAAAACCTTGATCATCACTGACTGTGCTAATACACCCAAAATCTTGCCTATATGTTGCAGCTTTCTCAGTTGCTCCAGTGGAAGATCCCAGGCCATCTCAGGGTGCAGTAACACCATAATGCCTTACTCTGCAGCCCAACAGGCCATCCCTACCAGTCAAATAATCAGAATTCCTCAACTTCCACTCCAAAGGACAGGGTTTAAATTTTCAGCTGGTGTAAATCTGGATTCCTCTCCCATTTTCATGGGACTTACAACAATTTATATCAGCAGACGAGCTCCAACCTCACGTGACTAAAGAATGAAAGCAGTGATGCCAAAGTTAAGGAGAAAACAATTCCCTTTTGCTCTCTCTTGGCCATGTGCATGTTTCCATTCTTTCCTCCATGGCCTGGGATGCATCAGAGCAGCTGCACCTTGACCAGTTTATAAGATCATAGTGCTCCAGCCCTGCAAATACTGTTTCTTTTTGCTTCCTGCATGTTTCCCTTGGTTACAATAAATCCCTTTAATTAAGAGAAAGCTAAAGCCCCCAGATGAACTAACTTTCAGCAGGAGTTTTGGGAAGCATTGCCATAACTTCTGTCTGTCAACAGCAGGGGAGAACATCCAAGCTTTTTAAAACTGATCAAAAGATTTTTAAAATTTATCAAACCCTGCAATTGCCTTGAGACACAGATCCAGACTTCGATGGCAACTGCAGCCATCCCCTGTTTCTAGGAGAATGCAGCAGCCGTGCCCCATTAAACTGTTAAAAGGGACAATTAGCTGGAGACTGAGAGTAATTTCACCAGTTCATTTACCAGAAGGGATAGAGACAACCTGAAACACGCTAATGTGAGAGCCTCAAAACTGGTATCATTCTGTGCTGTTGTGCAACAAATGTACTGCTATTGGAAGGGATGTGGCTGCAGTGTTAATTGGGATTGCTGGGGTGTAAATGTTTTGTTTCATAAAGTCTGGCTAGGGCAAACAAATTATTTAGCTCACTCTACAGCTGAATGAAGAGCTCAAATGTATAAATAGGTATATCTCAGAATCAATAGTGGATCACCAAAACATTTAATCACTGTATAACTAATCTCTCTGCACTGTCTGAACTCAAACTGACTCCTCACACTAAAATCAATGGTGCTGATATACTCATTAACAACAAAACCACCAGACTTTGAAACACTAAGTGGGGGCAGAGGAGCTGAAAGCCACAAAGGGGCTTGTGCTCCAAGGCTTCCAGGGGATTTCTGCACATTGGGAACTGTCTTTGTTTCCCAATTCTGACTCCGCTACCTCACATCACTCTGTATCTCATGAGGCAGGTGTTTTCCAGCAGTCTGGGGGCTATGCAAGGTGCACTTTGGGGCAGCTGTTGCTCTTGCATCCCACACTGTCTTTTATTTATACCCTTCCCCGGCAGCTGAAGTTTGCAGCATCCTCCTGCCAGGCTTCCCTGTTTGACTATCTCAGCTCTGACCTGCACATCTGACACTTCTGTCCCGAGGCTCATTTCTCCTAAGTCTGTCAGTTTGGCTGTAATAGCTTCTGCTTGGCATCTACAGGCTCCAGACAGTCTCCCCTTAAAGGATATTCTGAAAGACATTGAATTTCTGACTGGGGTTTCATCCGGCTGCCTGGAAAAGGATGTTCATCCAAACTACTCAAATAAATATAGCATTTTCTTAAGTTTTATGCAATTATTAAACAAATATCAGAATGCAAAATAGCCCCTGGGATTGAAAAATGGAATTAAGTCTTCCAACAAACATGAGAAAATGGATACTGACATCTCTATTAGCAACAAAATGTTTCATGCTTAGAAACTGGTAATCTAAGACTGCTCCAGGGAATTCAGAACGGTGAGAAAAAATGGTCTGAGACAGCACTAGGATGTCATAGAGATATGCAGACACTCAAGTGAGACACTGCTGGATGTGGGGTGGGCAGAAGGGTGCCCTGGTGTCAGTCCCACCTCGTGTTCACAGATAGTTCAGGTCAACAGTACAGAAAGCAGCAGCCCAGATCCTCTGCTGTTCCCAGCCATGCTGAGTCTGCCATAACCAGGCACAGCAGGTCCAGCCCACACAGGGTGCACCCTCCAAGCTGCTGGTGTGACCACTGAGCTGTATCAACCCCTGCAAGAGAGGAGGGCAGAGCCAGGACATGTGGTGTGGCTGATCTTCTGCAAGCACCACACTGCAGCCTGTCTTGGAGGGCTCACGTGTGTTGTTGTGATTCAGACTGGCTTTGGTGGCACTGGTTTACACCAGCTGGGTAAACTGGTGGTCCAGCACCATGAATTACACAGCGACAGCCCCATTTCACCTAAATAGTGTAAGAACTGTCTCATGGGACACACGGTGTAGTGGTGGGCTTGGCAGTGCTGGGTTAACATTTGGCCCCAAAGACATCCAGGGTTTTTGGAAACCAAAGGATTCTATGATGTTCATTGTGCTGCTTTCCTCCAGGACACAGGATTTTTCCCTGAGCTCCCTTCTCAGGCACAACCTCAAGAAACAACCAACTCCCAGCATAGAAGCCCAAGAGCTGAGAAAAGCATCATCAACTGAGTTGCACAACAGCCTGGAAGAGGGAGCACTCTTTGGCACAGGGTGAATTTTGGGTGGGCAGCTACACCTGGGGGCTGGTCTGGTGCCGCAGAAGGGAGAAGTTGGCACTGGAAGTTTGGTGTATGTTTCCCCAGCTTTGTTTTGCTGAAACACCAACCTGGTCTCCCTAAGGAGGAACCATTTGGACCAAGACCTGCTTGGAATTTACTGTCCAGAAAAAAATCAGTAAACAGCATACAGAGGTCATTTGAACGGCTCCTGTGCTGGATTTTAGAGACATTGCAATTCTCAAAGACAACATACAACCTAAAAATCACTCACACAAAGTACACAATGCCCACACAATGTTTTCCTTCCTCTCCTCCTCACAAGAGCACTGTTCACTGAAAATGGCTTGCCCCCTTGTCTTCTATTCTGTATTTAATAGCTTTGGAACTTCAAAGAGAGGGGAGAAAACCCTATCACTTCACCATGCAGTTAAATATTATGCAGCCACATTACTGAAGAGCACCTACAAAATACACTGCTAAAATAAACTCCCCTTTGAACTCTTCTTATAATATCTTTCAGAGAGCTCAGAACACGCTGCCCTTCTTCCCACACAGCACTGAAGCACCTACTTCACTTTAACCAGGTACACACTCTTCTTGAAGTCAAAAGGACTAATCCTGTGCTTAAAATTATGCATTTGCCTTAAGTTCCTGGCTGACTCTGAGCTTTTATACCTAGAAGTTGCAAGGTAGAAACTGGAACCAATATTTCTGGGTGAACATTAAACACACATCAGCAGATACATTCCAAAATTATCTAAGATATCAAACTATTTTTTTTATTGTTAATAGAACATGTCCAACTCCAGCAGACTGCTTTGAAAAATCTAAAATAAAAAAGTACATAACGTTCTCTCTATGAATATGGACACTCCCCACACACTATGTGTGTGCCTCATGTATACAAAATAGCAGAGCAGAAATGCTCCAAACATAAATTGAGAGTATATGAGATAAGACTTTAATTATGGTTTTCATATCAGCAAAATGCTGGAGCTACCTGCATATTATTAGTCTTGAAAAGCATCACGACAATAATATTTTAACCTTTAATCTGCTGCATGGTCTTTGCTAATAAAATTAGCCCAGAGTCATCCAAGCACATAGTTGGTGTCAACTACTTATTATGCAGAATAAATTAAATGCCACTTACATATAGTACAGAAATACCCAGCCAGTTTCAAGCACTTTCATGTGGTCTTTATGCTGGTGCAGCCACACGAGGAAAATGGTCAAGCTCTGGGTCTCCTATTCAAATCCTGCCCTCCTGCAAGAAAATCATCTGACCCACTGCTCGACTGATGCACCAGAAACAAACCCACTGGTACTTTGTCTCACATGCTGTTGGTGAACACTCCATGAAAGTCAATAGATGGACTGATTTAATTCAGTCAGGTACTAAAATTCCCAATATTCCATATCGAATACAGGGAATACCAGGAGGGATCTTTTGCAAAAAACCACACTTACTCGTCCTCCTTAATGATGTGTGAGCAATAATCAACATAAAGAACATATAAATAGAGACAAAGAAAATGGAAGGTGCTGGACATTAAAAAATGTATCTGCCAGAAAAGTCTTTCACTACCTGCAGAGTAAGGCTCCTGCTTCTCACTGTGAATGAATTCTTTTCGTTCATATTTGGCTCTGATCCACTGCTCCCGCAGCAGTCTGCAAGAAAAATAAAGAGAAAGGGAAATACAGTCCAAGATGCACTAAGGAAGAATCCAGAACCATTAATTCTTCAATTAAAATACAACTGTGATTTAGAAGTCTTCCAAAAATTGCATTGTACAGTCCAGAGTTAAGGGTTTCTTCTGCTTATGGTTGGACAATAATAATTCATTTAATTGTACATCCAATTTTAATGGAAACTTATTTAATAAACTGCACAGATTAAGCAGAAGCCCATCCTCACCCACCCAATCAGACTGTAAAAAAACTCCCTCAGTATATGAACTATTTTAAACCTGATTTCCTCAGACCCCATTCTTCAGTGAACAGGACCAGTAAATGGAAAAACCTAACAAACTACGTACACAAGAGGGAAGACATAAATACAAAGCAGAAATGGGGGTTGGCTGGTGAGATGCATGTATGTGATGGCCTTTTGGCAGTGAAAGATGCAGGGATAACATCTCCTGGTCAGGCATGGACAGCTATTCCAAGAAATTGTGATGTGCCAGGTAAAAATCACACTTGTGACGACCAGGGAAGCCCAGCCCAAGGGTAGGGGACACCTGTTGACACGGAGCTGCTGCAGGGTGTCACACACTTCCTAAGCTGGGAACAGCTGGAATTCAAGCAAGAGGTGATCTCTTCAAAATGCAAGAGACAAAGAACAGTCATATCCCAGGCCCTGGCCAACCTTTTGTATGGAACTGGGATGTGAAAAGTGAAAAAGCCTCAAAAAGATCAGGTGAAAATGCATGGATAAAGACCCAAACAACAGAAGGTGGTCAGAACCCACCATAGTCTATACTGATAAGTTTAAGAAAACAATTCATAATGCATAGCAGGAAATATAATGATTAAAAAAATCCTTTACCTTTAATGTTGATATGATACCAATGATCATAGGCCAAGACAGGAAAAAATACTCCAAAGATTATAAATACGTTTTTTGCTGGTTTATTTTAGCATGAGTGCTGGAACAAATTAGAGTAGTTTTGATCTGGAATATGCTAGAAATTCCTTCAAGAACTAAGTGCAGTTAAAAATGGTTTAATTGCCCTAGAACCCTAAATAGCCCAAGCAGGCAGAAATCACACACAGAAATAAAGGCATGTGTTATCCCAGCTTCACAGCAGACATTTCAGAGCAGCCTACACCAAAGACAGTAAAAGATCCTCCAGCTTCGGGTGTGCTCTTTAAAACCATCACACTTCAACATATAACTTCTCTCCCAGTGAAACTGTTCATATGCTTAATCACCTTTTCTTCTTTGCTGATCATGCAAAAGCAATGGTATCTTTTCAGCAGACACATCCAGAAATGCTCAAAGAAGATAAACATACCAACATTGCTTATGAAAATCAATCTGCAGGTAGAGGAAATGCATTCAACAAATCTTCAAGACACTGTCTAATGAGAACTGTGGCTGTGATTGATTTCTTGGCAATAAAGCAGGAAAGCATTACTTAGACTTTGTTGCACCCAGTGTGTCATCGCCTTCGTTGGGGCACCAGCCTTCTCCCACAGGGAGCACCATCACTTCCCTGCACCCAAAACCCAGCTGTGAACTCCTGCTGTAATAGAACTACTGCACAACAAGGTAGCCTTCAAACATACATGGCCGGTGACCCAAAAGGTGGCACCTAAGTGCCTGTTTCCATACAGCTGTTGCTCATCAGCAAATCGACCAAAATTTAATCACAAAATCAACACAAATACTTGAATTTGCTACCCTTCTTGCAATTTTTCCAGCCCAGCTGCTGCAGACAGCTTGTTGTCACTGAAGCCAAACTTGGACATTTTCAACAGGATGATTAGAGATTGAACTAGGAGGATGAAAATTCACACCACCCTCGGCTCCAGCTGACGTCAGTGGATTCAGCAGGAGCTGCAGCTGCTCTGAGTCTCTGAGAGTCAGCCTTCCAGCACGGATGTTTAAATACAGTGTAAATTAAGATTCATGTGCAGCAGTGGGAAAACACTCTTGCTGTAGGATGCAGATCCTACAACAGACACGCTCTGCTGGGCTCACGCCTTGGGGAACACTGCTCTGCAGGGACTGACTTCCCACAGCGCTGTCAGCAGCGGTGGTTTGATGTCTCCAGAGCTTTTGTGCAAGGGAGTACACGCTGGGCAGCCACCCGGGGTATTCTGAGAAGCTGCGAAATGCTCCTGATAACATTCCCCAGCATCTGGCCCTGAACACAAGTGGCCCCAATGGCAACTCCCATGGCACACAGGACTCCAGCTGTGCCACCTTCCTCGCACACAGAATGCACTTTCTGACAGTTCACACGTTCTTCCCCTTTCCTTATCAACACAAACCCAAACTCTTTAGCAATAATTTCCCAAAACCCAGGAAACCAAGAGCAGCCCACAGTCAGGACAACTCATTGCAGGGCTGGTAGCTGCAGCATGGGCTCCAGTGGTTATTTATAGAATGCAGAACAACTCCAGCTAAAGAAACCAAAACAGAAACCCATCTAGGACAGTGAGGAGTCCACCATCTCCCTTCACTGCAACAGAGAGGCTGAGCAGGGACTTGACCACGCTCACTCTCATGGACTAGATGCAATCCTGCCACTAAAAGTTGCTTTTGATCCCGGGGTTGAACCCCAGTTTCACTAGCAGAGTTTTGTTGAATTCAAACAGAAGCAGGAATTTGTCCTGCTATCCATGGGATTTGAGAGCAATTGGAGGAAAGGGATCATCCAGAAGACCCTCAAACCATATAGGGATTGTATGAAAACAGTCCCTGTTTTCAGCAGACTGCAGACCTGATCTTAATTTCATTTTAAGCACTACTTCAGGGGATTTTTTGAATATCTAATGCTATATTTTAGTTGAAATGTACTTTTCCAGATGTGAATGTGTGTGAAAATAACCCAGGGCAGAGACATCACATGCCAAACACAGGACCCTCCCTCCAAACCCACTTCTGATTCCAAGAGCAGTTCTGTGAGCAGAAAGGACTGTAGTAACAGCCTCCTCGTATTTTACTGCATTTCTGGTGATGGGAATACGTAGCAAATAAGCAAATATGCCATTTTTATTTGTCACATCATTCCTAAATTGTGGAGATGCACAGCTTTCGGGATTGACTCCAAAAGCTTGAACAGCCCACCTAAAGTCTGTCAGGCTGCTGGTTACAGGAAACATGCCATTTTTTGGCAATTAGAGGAAAAAAGTCCTTGTAATCATCAAAATTAAAAGCTGGGAGCAAAGAAAGAAAAAAAAAAAAACGCCCCCAAAAAACACCAACAAAACAAAAGCCTAAGGAAACCTACATTTCCAACAGATTAGGAGAAAATTCACTCCCCCCAGATGGAAGAGGACTGGGCTTCACTGAGGAGGCAGCAGGTCCAGAGGCTGACAAAGCACCGCCAACACCAAGAGCTCCAAATCTCATTGTAGGCACTTGTTTGCTTGCCTGACCACCCACATGAAACAAGGGCTCTCTGCCCAGGGGCCAGCAAGGAAGGTTCCAGAAGAAGCCACTGGAGCAGTTTTATCTCGGTCCCACCTACTCAAAGCCTTTTGCTCCCAGCAAAAGGCACTACAGGAGAAGCTGCTCAAGCAGTTTAATATCAAACTGTAGCTGCGTGGCCTCAGTGTGCTCTGTGGAGGAGCCCTGGCCAGCCAAATTCAGAGTCTCCAATTTATTATTTCCCAAGACTCTCAGCTGGCCTGGCTGATGCACTACAGAACACACACCACACAGGCTGCATGGCCGCTGTGGCTTTTTGGAGACCCAAGATAGACAAGAAACCCCAGCCAGGAGTGAAAGTGGCCCAGAACACATCAAACACTGTACGCTACACCACTTTCTAATTGCATCCTTGTGAGGCACCATCAAGTCCAAGAAAGACAAAAGAAATGAATGTCCTCCAGGAACACCATTTCCAAAAGCCAAATTTGTAGCTTCTGGAATTTGTCAGAGGTTTTTCCAGCAAGAAACAATCTGCTTTCCACAGGCAGCCTGGTGGATGCAGCTATGCCAAGTTTCTGTCAAACAACTGCTTTAATGAAATTTTTAGTCCGAGTCCAAATTTTTTGCTCAGACTGCAAGGAGAGCCACTGCAGTGTAGGCTAAAAGCCTGTCTAGCTCCACAGTCTTTCCATATCTAGTAAGCCCTTGCTGTGAGGACTTGCTTTTAAGTGGCTTTGTGGAGGTATGAGACAGCTGGGGGGCTTCTTCCAAGTGCTCTGGGCACCACCTCAGCTTGCAGAGCCCCCAGGGTGATGTGCCATCGCCCCACAGCAAACTCAGGAGGAGAGCAATAAGACAGGGGCTTTGGCTACCAAGGCATAAACCCCTTGCATTACAGATCTTGAGAAGTTAAGCTGAGTTGGAGTATGCAAATCATAATATCTTCAATTAAAACACTAACTGGTTCCTTCTCTGTTTGGTTGTTTTACATGCAGGGTCCAGCTCACCCCGATGCTGTTTTCAGAGCGCTTAAACACCGACTGAAAACACGCAGGGAACAGCCTGTGTCGGTACTACCTCAACCTTGTAGCAATTTCCTTTGGAAATTAAAGGAATCGATACGATTTAACAGGCTGAGGAGCTCACAGCAAAGAGCAACGGAACGACAAGGAGAGAAAAGCCCCATGGGCGGTCAGGACTGATGGAATGGGCAGATCTCAGCACTCGGCTGCCTGCAGGGTGATGCTCAGACAAAGAATTCCCAGACAAAGAGCTGCTGAGCCACCACAGGAGGCTCCAGCACTTGGGAACTGATGAGCAGCCATTCTGAGAGGCAACACTGCAGCACCTCCAACCTTACAGCCAAGAAATGAGGTACTTTTGAAAGCCATGAACATATAACTTGAAGACACTTATGAATAAGTAGGAGCCTGAGCAAAACTCAATTTTGCTGCTCTGGGCACTAAGCATTAAAGTTTATTATATATAAAGTACCAGGAAAAGGAGGTGACAGAGGAAGAGGAGACCAGGTGAGAAGTTTGCACCTGACTATCATTATGCTCTGTGCATGGGAGAGGAGGAGGCCACACTGACCTTCAGACACCAGACTGAGCTGGAGGGTTTGGTAGCTTCTCTACCAAATGAACCAAACTTTAAATGATAGAGAAAAAAAATATCTAGAGATTTATCAGGCAATTTTCTCTCTGCACATTTGAATCAATACAGTAAGCCACTTCAGCTAATAACTTGTTCTTTAGATGACTACATGGGTGACTCTTCAAGATGTGAGCCTCACTGGGATACATCCTCTCTCTGAATGTCTCATCTTGTTCCAGAAAAGACAACCACCCAGTACAACTCATGCCATTTCAGTCTGCCCCGTTTTTCTTAGCGAGGTCCTCAAATGTGCTGGCAGTCAGGACACTGAAGTGCTCTGCATGAGGAGCAGATGTAGCTCCCACTTATCCAAGCACAGAGAGAAGAGCAGAGCAATGCACTGCAGCTCATCCCCAGTTCTGCAGGATGATGATCTGCGTTCCCAAATCGAGCAAAAAGGCAACAGGAAAATGACAGTAAGTATTGGGCAGGGACATGGATATACTTCCAGTCCTGCAAAAGCCCAATAAGAGGTTATCTCCACTTTCTTCTAGGAGTTTTCAGTCAGGGAAAAGACTGACCGAAGCCTTTTTCCTTTGCTTTTACTCAAGAGTGATGCTGTTACTCACTGGTGACTCAAAACTCAGCCATGTGTTTGCAATGTATGTGCCCCAGGAAAGGCTGGTTTACAGCTCTCAGGCTGCTGCTGTGGTGTACAAAGCTGGGCCATGACCACTCGTGACCGTCCAAAGAAGGTTTTTGTGGTTTAAGTTCCTCACCCAAGAATCTTTGGCCAACGCTGCTGTGGTGTAGGAACATCCCAGAGTCTGGGACTCATTTCACCCCCAGAGACTCCCCAGTGGTACAGAAGTTGGCTGCCCTGTTCCCTGCTCACCAGGCATGGGTCAAGGTGCTGGCAGACAGAAGGTGAGAAGAAATGTCAGAAGAGGAGTTTTCTTGTTTGGTTGAGTGGGGTTTTTTTTGCCTATGAACAGCTGGTAAATTCACCCTGGGCAATTCCAGAGCATGCCTTCAACTACTCTAACATTTGCCAATGGTCACACAGAACCAGGAAGCCACAACAGGGTTTCTGAAGGACACAGAAGCCAAATGCAGCCGGCAAGCACCACGGATTTCCCAAGGCATCAAACACAACATTGTAGGCAAGAAAAGGACAAGCTGGTGCTGCAGCACTTCTTCCCTCTTGCTCTGAACTTCACAATTCTTCATGCAACCAAAGCAGAGGGACTTCAGAAGGAGCATTATAAAATTAAGAAGCTTCAAATGAGCAGACAGCCTGTCCTTGTTACGGCTCACACACCAGCACCCTGCCGTGCTGAGGGCAGCTCCCAGAGCCTGCCCAGCACATGCTGTGGTTGGAATTAGAAGCACCAAAACCCCTTTCATGCTGCAGAACGTGGGTCGGAGCACAGCAGCTCGGTGCCAGCACTGGATGGAGGCACCATCTGTGGCAATGCCACCCAGGACTCTGAGCTGGGAACAGCTCGTGCTATTGCAGTGACTGGACTGCAGCGAGGTGGGGGAAAAGCTAAATATATATTCCTGTAAAAAGCAGCACTCCCCTGCACTTGTTTAACATGCATCTGTGGATAGGAACAGAGAGCCTCTAACCAGGGAAAGAAAAATACAGCCCAGCACATCACAGCTGCTGGTACTGCAGCAATGTCAGGAGGAGATCTGCTACTGAGAGAGGTCACATCCACCCCAGTGCACCTTGATGCTATGGCAGAGACCCAGCAGCATGTTCATGGAGAACATCTTCATGAGCAGAGCTCCAGGCTGAGTTCAGAAATCAGGCTATGCAAGGCTGCTAATTATGCCAGTGCAGAAAAGGCATAAGCTGGGACCAGAAAAGGACCAAAAATTAGTCCTCCAGCTGCTTTCAGCAAGATTGGCCTTTCCTCACCCTTCCAATGAACCAATCCATCAATAAATAACCAAAAAGAAACAACAACAAAAAAAATCCCTTAATTCTCCTGCTTCTCACAGGTTACCAGCCCAGCAGCATGTGGCTCCATCAGGGCTCAGGAAGAGCTGTGGATGGAGCAGCCACCCCAGCACGGTCCCTGTGTGATCCCAGACAGCTCTGGCAGGGCTGTGGCTGGAGCTCAGCCACCGCTTGGCAAAGCTCCCCAGAGCGCACCCACACGGCAGGATGGAGGGAGGGAAACATCCCAGCAGCAAAGCCTGAGCTGCATCATCCACGGGAGCCAAACCAGCCGAGCCCAGAACCAGCCACAGATGCTTCTGCCAGCCCAACAGCAGAAGGAATGAAAATGCCAGTGGTCTCCAAACTGCCTGAGTGCAGGACCAGCTTTGGCTGCCTCTCAGCCTGACCCATGCAAGGAGCGTTGGGCATGATTTGCACCCGGATCTCAGGACACTCCAAGCCGGAGAGGGACCTGCCCCACTTCCAGCCACAAGCTCTGCACCCCCTCAGGCAGGGATGGGGCAAGGGGAAAAAAAAAACAGGACTCTGCTCCTGAACAACGTGAATATCAGATAGGCAGCATTTAATTGAACTTCACTGAAGCTGAGGAGTAAACAAAATTAAAATCCCCTAGAATTGTGTTTCCCCTACCAATGACAATGAGGTGGGAAAAAAAAGTCTTGCTTCTCCAACCCTAACATCACAAGCATGTACAGGTCTCAAAATGGCACAGCCAAACTGCTGGGATTCTGGAGCTCAGAGCACTGCATAAGTCTTTTTTTCTAGTCAGTCCAGGCAGCACCACTCACACGAAGATACAAAACCACCTTGGTACTCAACAGAACCCTAAATTTTAGTTCATCTTCTTGTGCCCTGTGTGGTACAGCACATTCTGGCTGCTCAGCTTCTTGGTCTACAAAGTCCATCCCAGCTTACTAGGGAGGTTTACTCTCCACTGTATGGAAGACAATACTTTTTACCTGCCTTCATGGACAGTATTTGTCATTTAGGTAAAGAGAAAAAAGGAGAATCCATCCCCTTGGCATAACACCCCAGCATTTTAGCTTTACAAGGATCTCACACAACAGATCAGCAATCTCTGTTTTGATGCAGGAAGGTGATTTGAAAGGGCAGAGGAAATCAATGGGCAGAAATCAGCATTTTTGTAGAAACTTGGAAGAGCCTGGGGAACAGACAAACTATTGACTTCCCTGCATCATCTCAACTGTACTTATTAAATAAGATCCCACACGTAGCATAAACTTTACCATATGTGTGCAGAATTAAAAAAAGATTTTCAGGGCCTTTTATAAATAAAACCTCCTTTGTGGCTAAAAAAAAAAAAAAGAGAATTCTGCTACAACTAAAGAATTACAGAGGCTGCAGCTGCACAAACAAATAAATGCTGTTTACCAGCAGAGGTATTTACTTACTGACAGTCAAGAAACGTTGGCTTATAATAAAACGGTGGCATTTTAGATTCATATTTTGCTTTTGCTACATTGTTTCCATTCGAGGCCATAAACTGTAAAAAGAGAAAAAAACAGAAGTACTTATAAAATATTAACAGTATTTTCCTTTATCCTCTTTTGCTTCTACAGAGTAATAAAATTATTGGGACGGGGCATCTGTTCAAGATGTTTCCTCAGGACTGTGCACAGAAGGGATGCTGCAAAGACTGTGCCTGCAAACCAGAGCTCAGAAATTAATGTTGATTATCCTACAGCTTAATATGATGCTGAGGACAGGTCCTTGTCACAGTGATTCCCACCAGTCCCATCAGCAGCAGAAGGCAGCACACAGTGGCATTTCTTTGCTGGCATAGGAATGAGATGGCTTCCAGGGAATCCAACACAGGAATTTAGTAACCAGAGGGCAAAACCTTACAGTAACTTTAAGTGTCCATGTGCTACAGCTCCAGCAAGGTGATAGTCTCTGACAACACATCCTTTGCTTTGGATCACATCACTTGTGCCAAAAGGATAGCTTTGTTTTTGCAAAGTCATGCCAGCAACCTCAGAAAGGAACTCTGAGTGATAAATAAATATTCTATCTGCCTTCACAGCCCATCTTTCCAATAAATAAACATATTTCTATCTGCCCTGACAGATCTCTTTTTCTTCTGATCTTGTATACAAATGGTTAGTTGAAAACTCTGCAAAGAAAACTACTTTTCTACTTATTTATATATTTTTATCTAATGAAAGTCACTTTATAAGTGTAAAAACCCCATTCTCTTCCAGGCAGCCACGCTAAATACATTTTGTTTTGTGTCAAAAGCCAAGTATATAAACATAACAAGCAGCTAAGCTTTTTTTCATTACTGTCATGGTTTTGAGTTTCTTACATTTACATACTCAATCTATTCCCCAACAAAATCAGGGAAAGAAAAATCCATGCAGCATTAAGGCCTACTTTTATCAGGAAACACATGACGCCATGAGCTGCAGCTTTCAGAAAGACCTCAACTCTGTCTGTAGAAGATGAGATCAATGACTGGTACTCTGTTTCACTGACATTTTTGTAGGGGTGGGGAAAACCGTCAAAACTTCTTCACAAAATGGCTTTTCTATTTCTATCAGCACCATGGAGCTCATTCTCACTTCTCATTCAGGAATTGTCTAGATAGGTTTTCTGAAACCACATTTGTTGTGGCACCTTTAGGAAGGACTCCAAAGGGAAGAACCCAAACTCACTGGCTCTCGCAGCCTCAGCGCACGTACCTCCACTTGGGCGTCATCCCAGTCATCCAAGCGGACTGACTTCACCTTGCTGACCTGGGGAATATTGCGATGGATTCCTGAACAATTCAAGCAGATGAAGATCCCGAGGCTGTGGGATGCCCAGTCTGGGTCTGAAAGCAAGAAAGGAAAGAGAATTGCACTTGGCTGATATTTCATATTCAAGGGAGGAGGAAGCAGGGACAGGGCAGGACAGGGCATGGCACCAGGAGTCATCAGGTCCGAGTTCCTTGATTCTAAAGGCATCAAATAAATACCCAAGCAAAATAGGATGTGTACTTGTTTACACTGATAGTAATACAAATTAAACCTACAAGTAACAGATTTGCAATCACCAATGCAGCTGTTATTCACAAACCCCCAAATACATAGACAAGTGCCCAATATCTCCCAAGCTCACTCCATGGTTATGTGATTCCAACTTTCATCAACAAATCTCACCCAAACACTGCAAGAAATGGAAACTTCAACCCCAGAAAATTAAAACAAACAGCTCATGGAAACTGCTGTGCCGCTCCCCTGCCTTATTTTTATTTATTATCACTTATTTATTTATTGTATGTGCTCCACAGAGAGGCTTTCCTCCCACAGCTGCAGCTCCCAGCAGCCCAGCCTTCCAGCCAGGAGGTTTCCAGCCCTTTCCTTAGTGGAAAAATGCTGCCAGTGGCAGCTCTGTACTTTCTCTGAGCAAAACCACACACTGTTTACAGCTCTGAGCTGACATCTCACACAAAGCACTTTAAACACGAGACCCTTGCCTCCAAAATCCTCCCTGGGAGAGGCACTGCCTGAAGCAGGGAGACAGAGAGGAACTGGAGCAGGGCAGTGGCTGGGGGCAGGACACATCCACCAGTGTCCCTGGCACTGCCTCACCAGTGAAGCCAATACAGGGATCTTTGTTTGAACTCCCACTGGCAAATGTCAGCGCCTGCAAATCCAGCTGCACGCCAGCAGAAAGAGCTGCCCTGCAAGGCACCAAGTCAGCCACTAAATCCTCCCCACAGGATGTCCCCATGCCACATCCTTCCCAAACCCACAGGGGTGGGAGTCCCAGGCTGTTGAGGGGTAAGGGCAGGTCCTCCCTTGTCACAAATCCTCATCATCTGTTTATTCCCCCGCAGTAATTACACTAAACACCCGCTCCTCACAGCGCAGCAATTATTTATAAAAGGCAAGGGAATGTGCTCTCTCCTCCCTGTACATATTTAATGCTCTGCTGTGTCGGTGCAGGGAGCAGGCTGGCATGGGGAGCACAGCAGCAACTCTGAGGGGCTACCAAGGGCTGCCACCAGCCCTGCCCACGGGGACAGCCATCAGCCTCCCCCAGCACAACCTGGGGAAGACCAGTTCCATCCTCCAGAGGTGGCACTGCTCAGATATAAACTCCAGAGCTAAATAACGAGCAGTTTCATCAGACGTGGCTGAGTGCCCACCCAGGAGAGGGGAGCAACTTCCCAAGCTGTTACAAGTCCCTTCAGCCTCAGCTCCCTGGGCACAGGGTTGGCACCAGCAGACACAAAGGGTTTTTTTCAGTTTCACATGGTCTCCTATCCTTGTGCCAGACCCCAATGACTACAGCTCAGGCCTGGCAAATATAAAACCACTCAGATTCATGCACAGCAGCAGCAGCCTGGTGCTGCCCATATCCAGCTGTGCCAGTGAGGACACATGGTGCTCTGCCCCACCAGCCCAAACTCCCACATCCTCACCCTGCCTCTCCCACAAGCACTGAGGGATTCAGCTTCACACCCCACCCCAGGTCACCCTCACTTATTCCCTCTGCAAAGATTGTGGCCAGTTACTGAGTTGTAGGCAAGCAGCAAGAATCAAGAGTTTCAAACACTCGTGCGTGTTTCTGTGCTCTAACTCCTCATGCTGTCCTTTCCCATCTCCATGGTTGGAATCAAAGTCTGGCACTTGCCAAAAGTCCTCCCAGAAGCAGTCCAAGGTGCAGCACTGCTGGCCACAGCAGCCCAGGGGACCAAATGAGGCAAGCTGGACAAGGTGAAAGCACTGGGGTCTCTTGGATAAACATCCATCACTGACTTCCACACAGAGGATCAGGAACAAGGAATAGTAAAAGCGACCAGATGGAGCAGCCACAGAACAGAGATGATGAAACCATGGCACCAAAGTCTGGAGCTGGGAGCTCAATGGTCACAGCTGCTCCAGGATATCTGTGCTTCAGACCTTCCCTGGTGTAATGAAATCTGATCAAAGCACTGCCTGACCCAGGGAAACAAGTTTCAAAGTAAGCACTGCCCAATAAAACAGGTTTTATTGGGAGTCCCAATGCCTGTTTTATTTTAACAGATTTATCTTAAGCATACAGGTGGATTTCTTCATGTTGTCTTCAACTTCCTGGGCTCAGGTTTCCAAAGTCCTCTCGAAGAGGTAATCCATCCACTGCCTGCACAGCTCTGTGTGACAGGACCAGGAGATATCAGACCTTTCTCCAGACAGGTATGAGGACATGTTTGGGCAGAGGAACATCCTGCAAGAAGATCCTGGAGGAGACACCAGCTCCAGTGGACACCAAGTCAGCTCATACGCAAGCTGTCTCTTCTTGACATGGGTAAAACAGCACCTCAAACAACAGGTTTGAAGCACACCTGGGCTTTAAAGCATTCTCCTCACACCAACAGTATCTTCTCTTAAATGTGCTCCTCCCAGGCTCTACACCATGCCAAGCCTTGTCTAATTAAGAAAACAAAAGCTGGATTATATCACAGGGTATATATGCACACTCTTAATTTCTGCTCTCCAGACCATCAAGGTGAAAAATTCTCAGACCAGGAACACTGTGGGTAACACCAGTGATCTCTGACCTCGGCATTATCGCAGATCCCCACCCTTCACATGACCGCACGGTTGCTTTGAGATAAGACAACATCTTATCAAACATGCAAAGAAATTTTCATAAGCATCTTTGCATGAAACAAGTGGATTTTAGGAAAGCACCATTACTGAAATAGGGACCCCAGGCTGCACTAGTGACTGGCTGGCTGAGCTCTCCATAGCCAGGTGAAGTCCAACTGGGTGCTAGGAACTTCAACAGCTGGAACACGTTCTCCATGCTGGGCATTACTGGGAGCTCAGTAATGGAATGGCCAAAGAGTTCACTAATCAACCATGGCCAAAGAAAGTACACCAAAATGGTAATACATCATAATCTGGACTTTCTGGGCACAGCTCAAAAAAGATGATTTTTTTTTCCTCCTAAGCCTCCAGAGTTTTGAGCAAACACCAGTGAAGCCTAATGAAAACTCCAGCATGCCACACAAATTACTTTATTCCATTATTTCAAGCCAAAAGTAATAAAGATGAACAGGAGCAAGGGGAATATTAAACCAAATACACTGTTGTAAGTGTGGAAACTCTCTTATCCTGTAAGTGTGGACTCTCTTATCCAGCTCTAAAAGCTCACTACCCAATGTGCTAGAGATTCCTGGGCACTTATAAAGACAAAAAAAAGATAATGACTTTCAAAATAAAGACTTAAGTCAACTTCCTTTTAAAAATTAAAGAAACAAGCAAAGTTAAATTCAGGAGAAGGGCATTGGGCTGGTATTTTGCCATCTCATTCATCTAAGAGGGAAGGCAAAGCCGGACATTAGAGAAGCATCCAAAACAAAACAAACATTTGGGCAACATAGCTCAATTCAGAAATTAACTTCCCCACCCAGCCCCTTTTGCCTCCACAAGCCACAGGAAAACCCAGCACATAGAACTCTGCAGCTTGAACCCAGTGTTAACGAACAGGAGAAAGAAAGGAAAAGCGAAGGCTAGACCCAGAGAAATATTAAGGAAGAACCATCAGAAGACACAGGACAATTATTCAAACCAGGAAGACTGGAAGTGCAATGCCAAGGGGTTTTTTTTAAAAAATAATCAGCATTTCCTGTATCTAGAATATAAACATAGGGTTCCAGTTTGAAAATTCCTATACGCCATCAATCCAAGTAAAATCCCATGAAGTAGTGCAGCAACAGGCTCAAAACGGACACAAGGCACAAGAGTCCCAAAACTTACTTGGATGCCCCCACTCCACCTTTTGCCTTAAACTACAGTAACCACTAGATACAGCACAATATTGATGACCGAGGCAAGCACCTCTGAGGATGCACAGCAACACACCCTTAACACATCCTCCAGCACACAAACGATGGCCTGACCTTTAATTAGCTGCATCCCAGCCATCCCAGATGGGTGGGAGCTGGTGTTTGGTTGGGATGGAGATTCAAAACATTTTTCTGATCTCTCTCCTGTTTGAGGTGATAAAGGCTGATCAGAAGGAAGAGAAGGACCTCTCCAGGTAGGCAAAACCTTTTTTACCCTGCACTAGAAAGGTAAATCATCAAAACTGGATAGAATCAGGGATTTTGTTTTGATCTACAAAAGCACAAAGCCTCTGCTCCTCAGTTGCTGCTGATTTCCTACATGGTCCAGTCAGAGAACCTCATGTTCAGCCCTAAAGTTCTGTAGCTATTTACTTTGGGGAAAGATAGGAGGTTAATAAACAGACCCTGGTCATACATGCTGAAAAATAACAATAAAAGACATTAACACTGAAGCCAAACAGCCTCCCACTAACACTCCTCTTTAAGTAGGAAAATTTTTCAGTGAAGGCACTGAACTTGCCAAGGTCTTTTAATTGAGCTGGCAGGTTCCAGCAGCCCCCTCTTGCTGTCTGCAGCCCACGACTGTGCTGCAGCCCATGCACCGGACAGAAAACACCATCACATTAAACCTCCTTTGTTTCCAAAAGTCCTTTTCCCTGAACAAAGTGACATCGAGTTATCCACAACTGCCATGAGATTTTTGTTTTTCCTTCTATCCCTCCAATCTGCTTATGCCCATGGAGAAGGACTGGCAAATTCCCAGGGAACAACAACAAGCAAAAAGAATCAGTATTTAAGTGAGAGGACAATGGAAGTGTGGGAACAAGTCTGCACTTTCAGCTCCAACGTGAAAAGCCCATTTCTCGCCGTTAGAGCGGCAGAGCTCGGGAACAGCTTTCCAGTGGGAGGCAGTGGGGGCAAGAGAGAGAACAGGCTGCGAGGCAGAGCCCCATCACTCCCCAGAGGGGATGGGAAGAGTCGCTGCAGATGGCAACAGAAGGCAGGACCCAATGACTCAGTTCTTCCCGATCTGGGTTTTTAGGAACAGTGGTTGGATAGAGGAAGGAGAGGGTTGAGAACAAATCGTTCAGTGCCCTCCTTAACCCTGAGCAAATCAAGCAATCCCCAGCACTCATGTGTTTCCCTCTAATCACCACCCTCACTTGGTGACATCAAGGGAACAGAAAAGCTTCACCTGCCTTAGAACTGAGAAGATGCTGGGCCTGCAGGAAAGGTGTTTGCAACCACCCCAGCCATGCACCACCCACCCTAAGGCTCTGATATGTACTGTTACACCAAGACACCGGGTCTGCTGGGCTGTGCAGCACAAAGCTCCAGTACCAGACTCCCTCCCACCATGCGCCTTCTGCTCTTCCTCCATCCCTCATCCCCTCAGGCACAGAGGCCAATGATGTTACCCAGGATCCCTGTCCTAGTAATCCATCCTAAATAAGAAAGATGAAAATGATAACAAGCCATGTAAACTGCTGCCAGAGGGTTTAAACTGCAGGATTGCTTTGATGGGATTTCCATTTCTGTCTTCAGAGCCTCCCTGTCCTCCTACAATACAAAATGATTCTCACTCCATGGAAACACAAGCCTAAGTCATAGAAAAATGGAGTAAAGAGATAAATACTCAAGGTCTTGTTATGTCCTGAGATAACCATCCGTCTCATGATGTTAGGAAAGATTGCCTGAGACAAAGAATCATTTGGGGGGAAAAAAAAAAAAAAAGGCTCAACTGCCACACTAGTCTTGAAGAAAAAAAGATTATTCTAACGCATAGAGAGCCATTACACACCAGCAATTCAGCAACATTGCTCAGTTTGCACTTAAGACTGCATTTACCATGCTATCTTCACTATGAAAGCACAGCTTCAAACCCACAAAACAAACACACTGCAAACCAACACCCAGGACACAGATGTATGTAATGACAGGGGACCCGACGCCCCACCTAATGACTTTATTACAGTAGCTCCTAGCCCAGAATTCAGTTCCAAAGATGTAACCAAGGCAATCTCATTATTCATTACAGATGGATGACATTTTTTCAACTGAAATGTCTTTTATTCAAAGCAACCCTTCATGGCAATTTAAGGTTTTGTAAAGACACAATTAATAAAAACCTAATTAGAAACTTAAAAAAAAAAGGCACTAAAACACAAAAAAAACCCCTACAATTGAAAAATGTAACCTCTAAGGTTATTTTCCACTCCAATTTTCACATTCTACTTTACCATCCTTGATGCATTCTCAGTTGTCATGGCCAGGGCCACTGTAAGACTGTTCTACCCACCCAAGACATGCCCTCAAAATCTGGGAGGACTCTTCAGAAGCTCTGCTTTTGCACAAGAGATTTTTCTGCCAGAAACATACACTGGCCCTGAGGAAGACCCAGATCTGACCTTCCTGAACATCACAGTCAAGACCACATTCCACCCAGCTGCAAGTGTTCATATCCTGTGCACAGACCAGAGGAACACACATCTTGAACTCAGCAGCCTTGCTTGCAGGGCTTGGCCACTTAAGTAATCCTCAATCATGATTAAGTGGCAAATCCTGGCCCAGACCCAGGCAAGCAGCAGGTTGTGCCTTGATCTCCCCAAGGAGATGTGATCACCCTGTGGGGCATGAATTTATTTACACTCCCCAGGAGGAAAAGTTTTGCCTCCCTGGATGTTCCCTGTCCATCCCCAGCTTTATTTTTGCATGGTCACAGCTTAGCCCAACGATGCCAAACTGTGAGCTTCTTTGCATCAGAAACCCAGAGATTTGTTACAGACACAGAATACCTGGGACAAGCTGTGACTTCAGGGCTCTGGCTACCCAGCCTCTCCCAAATGCCAAAACAGTAACAAAAGAAAATAACCCTTTTTGACAACAGGGAAGGGAAAAGAAACAAACAAACTTTCACTGGCTGGCTGATTTCTAAGACAAATATTTCCATGAGAAAAAGAAAACCCAGCTGGCTTCTAAATACAGAAATTAAAGTGACTAACAGAGAATTGCACCTTCAACCTACGGTATTCTTTGTTATCAGGATCCCTGAGTTAAATGGCTCTCTCTTAACATACTAAATGGGAAATTCAGGAAAAGGTGCACACTCACCTGAGAAGTAGAAACAATAATGAGGGATCCTAACCTTTGGCTTCTCCCTCAGCTGTTCTAGATCAGCCCTATAATGATACTCACATGTGAAAAAGCAAAAGTCCACCCTGCTTTTCTCCTCTTCTGTTCATTACCCTCTTCTTTCCTTCTCACTTTATTTTCTCTGCTTTGGTACTTTTCCAGTGTCAGCTGCCCACCTGGCTCCAGCTCCCACCTTCGTCTCTCTATGTATCCCACTTCTCAGAAAAGAACATACTTGCACCCCATTCTGAAGGCTCTCTTAACCTCCTGCCTATCCTGCATTACCTCATCCCCACAAACACCTGGCCTACCACACCTGCCAAGGATGAATAACTGATTACAGCCTGAACATTTTCTTTATCACCTGCAGACACAAGCTAATATCTTATGTAGCCCAGGGCATCTCAAGTTTATTGTCACTCCCAAGCAGATGAGCACACTATAGCACCAGAAGTAGCTCTTGTTTGCCAAAGGAACTGAAACAAAGTAGTTAATAAAGAAATTGGGTTGATGAACAAGGAGCTGGTCCCGGGGAAGCGATGCCATGAGAGTTCAGAAGAGGCTGAGTAGTATTAATATAGCACATCTGGTGTTACAAAAGCCACTGGCCCAAATTCTCCTCTTTGAGTTTCAGATTCACTAAGACATCTCTGTATGCAAACGTCACCAAAAGCAAAATATGGTTTTGTTGCTTTACAACCTCTTTTGTACCAAGCCCTCTTTCCCTGACGTGAGTTATTTTACTGTCCCACAGCCTCATCTCCACCCTGACAATGCTGAGCAACTTCCCATTTTGCAGAGGGCAAGGGAGAACCATCCCACAGACCTGAATGGCCCAGGTTTGTAAAGTTTTCTCCAGGAAGGAACAATTTAGGCAGGCACCTACTTGGTGAGCCCAAGCTGTGCTCAGCACACACCTCAAAGGTGGGCTGGTACAGTCAGACAGCAGCACCAGGCAGCAGATGGGTGGGAGCAGGCAGAGCAGCGGCGCTGCAAAGCCGTTCACGCTGTGCTGAAAGTTCTTTGTCCTTTCCAGCTGGGTACCGGGGGACATAACACGTCTGAAAGTGAACTGCAGTGTCCTGACATGCAGATCAGGGCTGTAAAACCATTGGTAACAGTACAAGCTGGGTAGTGGTATCCAATAGATCTGGAAATCCTGAACAAATCAATAGCTGGGAAAACAGCTGAAGTGTTGGGTTTTCTTTAACCTACAGAATGACATATGCTGAGAAGGACATCCTTCTCTATATCTCTTCAGAGTCATCCTGCTGAAGCTGATACGAATTTAGGTGTTTCAACGTGATGAATATTTTTTTTAAGACAAGCTACTTGGTCTACAATTTTTCTAAGGTTGTTCTCAAAGGCGGGTCCCACCGCCTCATGCAGACCCAGCTCAGCAATAGCATCACACCCCGACCCCAACAATTCACCAGTCAAAGGGCGAAGAAGACGTTCCCAGCCTAGATTTTCTCCCGTCTGCGCACGGAGACGAGTACAGACATTCCAGCCCCGCTCCCTGCACAGCTCAGGCACCCACCGATGGCAGCTGGGCAAAGGTTGGTCGGCAGGGCGGCCGCACCGATGCCTCCGGCTGTGCCCCGTGTTTGCTCACTGCCAGGGCAGGAGCAGCCCGGGGGACACGGAGGACACGCCGCCCCCGCAGCAGCACACGCGGGGCACCCCCGGCAGACCCCCGGCTATCGGCCCCGGCTGCGCTGCAGCCCTCGGGGACCCGCCGGGATGACATCAGCGCTCACACAGCCGGGCGAGGAGCCGGGCCGGGCCGACGGGGACCGGGGAAACCTCGCCCGGGGCCGGTCCGCGGGGACCGCGGCAGCGCATCCCTCCAGCGGCCGCGGAGCATCCCCGCTGCATCCCCGCGGGGTGGGGAGGGGCGCGTCGGGCACCCCCTCGGCGGGGCGCAGCTCCCGCAGCGGGCAGAGCCCCCCGCGCCGTGCGGTGCGGTGACAAGCGGTGCTGTGACATGCGGGGCTATGACAAGCGGTGCTATGACAAGCGAAGCGGACAGGACAGGTGCAGGTGCGGCCGCCGCCCGCGCCCCCCGCCTGCTCCGCTCCGCTCTCCTCTCCTCTCCCCCGCCCTGCCCTGTCCTTACCCGGGGCGGCGCAGTCGGCGCACGCCGCGTTCCCCGGCCGCTGGAGCAGCTCCACCAGCGCCTTCCTGCTCCTCTCCTTCGCCATGGGGGCGGCTCGGCGGGGCTCCGCTCGCTCCGCCGCGCTACGGCAGCCTCATGGTGCGGGCGGGGGGCGCTGGCGAGGCGGGCGGCGCCCGGGCGGCTCCATCGGCCCCGCTCGTGAACGCGCCGCTCCGGCCGCCGGGGCGGTGCTGCTGCTGATGCCGCTGATGCTGCTGATGCCGCTACTGCTGCCCCGGGTGCCTCTGGCCCCGCCGCTGTCGGGGCTGCCCGGCCGGGCACGCCGCCGGTTCCGCCTCCCGCCGGGTCCCGGGGGCTGGCGGCTCCCCACGCCGCTCGCCCGCGACCTCCAGCGGCTGCTCGTGGCCCGGGGCTCCCCGTCCCACCCTGCGGGGCTCGTCCCACGAGGCGTCCCATCCCTCCCGGTGTCCCCCAGTGGTCCTTTCCATGGTTTGACTTGGGGTGATGGTGATGCGCCCCGGGCTCGCTGTCCCCGGGGAGGGGATACGATCGTGCGTGAGGTGGGAGGCGGCGGGACAGTGGGAGGTGGGGGCCGGGGTGCTGCGAGCTGCCACCTCCCCGACGCAAAGACCCCCAAGCCCTCACTGGCCAGGGCGTCGGCAGGTTCACGGGCAGCACTTTTGGGGAGCTATTTTGACATCAGCATCTTCTGGGGGTACTTGTGAACATTTTACTGGTAGACACACACGCTCCAAAATACTCCTCCTTCACTGCTGTCCTTCCACACATCACCACCAACTTCCATGTCTGTGCCTTGGCAGGACCATCCTCCAAGCTTCTTCCCACTGCTTTTCACTACATGGAGTCAAGGGAGAAAACACCCCTGGGGAAGAACCACATGTTCCCTGTGTGGTTGTGTCTGTGTTGTTGAGACCAAGGGTTGCAGCCCCTCATGCATCTCATGTCACCTACAGGCAAGGCTGCTGTCCTTGTTCTACCAGCTAAAGACTAGCTGCCACCCTAACTCCTTCTGAAACTTTCCTCTCAGGTATGGGTCACCTGCAATGCTCATATGTTCTGTTTGTGGTTCATACAGCTCTGCTTATAGAAACAATTTTGGCTTTGCAAACCAAGTCCCCCATTCCAATCTCCACTCTGCTTCCTCCAACAAAGCAGACCCTCCTGCAAGCTGAGGCCATGTTGTTCATGCTGCCCATGAGGTTCAGAGTGTGCACAAGCATCTGCAGGAGGAGTCTGCCAGTAGCTCCTGGAAAACTCCCGCAATGAAATCACGATCTTGACCTTAAAAACATACACAGATGTGAGCAGGTTCCAGAGAACACTTCGTGGGAGAAAATACCATACACCCTTAAATACAGAAAGAATCATGGCCTGATATAGTTTTATTTGTCCCACTTGCCTGGAATACATTTTCCTAAATGACCTTTGCATTTGTGCTGCCAGACAAGCCACTGTAACTAGGTTGATTTCTGACTGTTTTCAACTCATGTCACACTGTTCCTCGCTGACTCTGCCCAGTGTCATGCATTGTGCTGGGTTCGCTGCTTTTATATATGTAGGCTGATAATGTCTGGAAACTCATTCCCACGCAGCCAAAGGCACAATCCCACACATAGGCCTTTTGTGGAAAAATTGAGCTATTTCATCCAGACCCCCACCTTCTTCAGCCTCTGAGTCAATACTTACCTGGAGCAGAGCACTGACTTCTAACATTCTCTGAGTGAAACCAGCTCAGCACATTATCTTAGCCCTAATCCTCCACAACTCTGCTATGCTCAAGCTTGAAGTGTAAATGCTTACAGGATCAGAGCTTTACCTAAGCCCAGGTTAGGTCATGTTTTAATTTGCATTCTGGCTTTTCCTGAAGATGCACTTGCTGAAGGCTTCATGTGGTAGCCAGGATGCTGCACATCATCATGAACTTACCATGGGCCAGGGGCTGAGAGGAAGGAGGGGGTTTGGTTTGAAAGTCTCTGTTTAGCTTTCCATTAAGACTTATTGATTCCCTTAATTTTTTGTTCTCCTGGTTGCTAGGCAATCCCTCTCTTTCCTCCATGTGCTGGAAGCCAGGGCTGCAGACAGAAATTTATATCTTGTAATAAAATCAAATAAAACAGAGCCTGTTGTCAATGATGAAAGGGGAGAGTTTCATAAAGTACAGGAGGAACAGGAGAGCAGAGCCAGCAAGGGTCGATCAGCAGCATCCTCCATCCTCAGCATTTAAGTGTCATCAGGACTACTCCAGACTTCATGTGGGGAAACAAACAGCCCACATGGGTGGAGGAAACACAGAGACAAGGAGAGAAGTTGGAACTCAATGAGCCAGAATTGAAGATAAACTTTTGTTCAGTGGAAAATCAAAGGCTTCAACCAAACTCACATATACAAGAGTATCTCTGTAATTATACTCCTGGTTTATCCAAAGTCAAGAGGTTGGATATTGTCCCAGTATCAATTGGCACAATGTTGATCCAGTGCAGGCAGTGAGACTCTCCTGATGGACATTGGCTCCTGAGGATTGTGATTCCTGGGGTAGAGCAGGGACAGTGTCTGAGTTCATTGTCTCACAAGGGGTAAAGGGCGAAGTTTGCCCCAGCTGGGTTGGCAGAGGCTCCCAGAGGCTGATGAGCCTCACTGCCCAGGCTTGTCCATGTCAGACTGCTCCCTCCTGCCTGTACCCCAGGAGTCAACACCTCCTCTGAGCTTTGCCCCACACTTTGCCTGTGGGTATGACCTGTCAGGGAATGCTAAACGAATTTGCTCCTACTTCTGGCAAAGTCTCTGGCCAAACTCTCTGGAGACGAGTTCTCGCTGTCATTACATCACCCTCATCCAGATGCTTTCTGACTCTCCACTGCTAAGTGACTTGTAGATCTTATAAAAATTTATACACATATGTATGTAAATACTTACATATTTATGTGTAAGATGTGTTTGTTTGTAAACATGCACACTTTTAACTCAGTCTTTTCTAAATCACAATGTTGTTGCCTTAGAAACGGACATTATTAATGCGATCTCTCGAGGTGCTAAGCACAGTGGTAGCAAGGGCAACCTCTGGAAATGCCAGATACTGAGGTCAGGGCAAAGAATGCTCAGAAATTCCAGGAAACCTTTCCATCATCTTGGTAGTGACACCCTGAAAATGCACAGACATAACTATACATTCTCCTTGCCCTTCCACATTAGCTTCTTTCACCCTGCAATTACCTTGTTTTGCTAGGAAAGAGCCATTTACACTGGGTTTTACTTAATTTTTCAGCCTCAGCCCTGAAATGGCCAAATCAATGTCACAACCATGCAAGTGAAAGGCTGTTAAACGCAACCCTTTGTGTGACCCAGGAGCACATTCACAGAGTAAGGTGGGGAAGCATTACAAATTCCTGCGTGAACAGCAAACCTGAACAGAAATATCAATAATTCATGCCACTGCAACTGCATTCAAGCAAAACTCTGGAATAGCAGATACACCAGGCTGGATCCTTTAGACTTCCTCAGCACCATAGGGGAGGCAGCTTTTGCAGCTGGAGGTTTGTGTGAACAAGCTACAGCACTGGCCACCTGCACCTATGCTAAAGCAGCTCGTTTCCGTTGCAGTATGGTTTCCTGTTCAAAGCAAAAAGAGAAAAAGAAAAAAAATACAGGAAGAAACTTGAATCCTGGAGGTTTTTCTTTAAAAATTTATAGGTCTTATTTTCTGTGTTATCCAGTTAAATTAAGAGTGGCTACAGATGGGAGGAATACACAGAGCAGAGAACTCAGACCAGGGGAATTAAAAAGTCTTGATCTGAAAATCCAGTACTGATGCCCACTTTCTCTGATTTTGAGAAAATTGCTGTATGGACCCTGGGGGGCTTTTCTCCTACGGGGAAAAGTTGAAGAGGATAATGCAGGAGAAAACGATGTGAGGGTGCACAAACAACAGAGTGAAGTCCAGTGTCTGCAGAGCTGCTCTGCATCTGCACCAGCCCTCAAAGAAAAAAGAGTGGTGTGAATCTCTAAAAGTGCCTCACTGAAGAGTGATTTGCAAGTCAGGCTTTCATACCATTTGCATGGTGGTTAACTCTGTTGCAGCCCAGTGTTACCAGTGTGAAAGGAGGGGAGTCCTTGCTTCCGTGATTATATAGTAATGCAGGTAACATCACACACACCAGACCACAGAGATTCTCTGTAGGGTAGCAGAAATGGGGAGAATGAGAACAAGAAAGGGGTTCAGAGCAAAATCCCTCTGCTGATTTCCTTAAACACCTTTTATTTTTAGGTTCTGCAACACCCCTAGGGCTGATCACTGATGTCTCACAGCCACACTGCCACAAAAAGGAAAGTTCTCCAATCACCAGCCTGTCATGTGCTCAGGATGCCCTTTCAGTTTCCTTTCCGCCTGCCTCTGGCCAGCTCACTGCAGCAATGGGCTGGTTTGGGAGTTGGTATGTGGCTGCAGGGGCTGCTTAGTTGCTTAGTGTGGTTGGGAGCCAAGAGACATCTGAGAGTGAGGGGGTAATTGATAGCTTGAAGATACTGGATATTTGTATGTCTGCTCCACAGCACACAGGGAAACCTCAACACAGGAAAACCAGCTCTGTAACAGTCCTGTTCTTGCACCAAACTCATTTCATATGATGTAAAATATTATATAGAGGAGGCAGTAGAGGGAATTGGTTCCATGGCAGCTGCCAGGCACCTGACTGGAGCTATGTTGAGTTCTACAGTCTAATAACAGGCTCTTTTCTCCTCCCACAGAAGATGAAATTAGATTAATGAAGTCAATAATAGCACGTCAGTGCTAGACCACTGCTTTGAACATTATTCCTGATTTATCCTAATTAAAAGCCTTCGGCCTGTGGAATCTCAGCATGGAGAAAGCCAACATATGTGTGAAGACGTTCATATGTCAGAGTATCAGCTCCTCCAAGAAAAGTCAAAGTGATTATTCAGAGCAGGACGTCATCGACTCAGTCTGAGTCAGAGACATGGCAGGACGGGTTCGATGTGCAAACTGCAGGGCAAGCGCTTACCCTGGAAATTGCTTTTGCTCAATTCCAATAATTTAATTTCTTCCTGGCTCAAATGGCTCATCCTTCCAAGAACAGCTTGGAGACATTCAAGCAGGTGACTGGGCTGTGAGATGCCTATTCCAGGGTGAGGACACAGGTGGCCCTGCCAGCTGCTGCCAGCCCTGGGTTGCTGGGAAGTAGTGGCTGATCCCTCCAGAAACCCAGAGCAAAGAGAATGTTGGAGGCACTACAGGCATGACCACAGGTCAGAGGGGCTGAAGGCCAGCACTTTACTTCTGGTGTGAAAGTCTCTGCAGCAGAGCCTGAGTTCCTCATTAACATAGAACAAACCATTTTTAAAGGGCACAGAAGAAAAGAGAAAACAGTGCTATTATTGGCCCCAGCAGTCAGTCTCATATCACAGACTGCTGCCTTCAGCTGCTGGTCTAGCTCAGACAGCTGAGACCACATCACTTTCTGTAACATTGCTCAACTGTGATTTGAATAAAGCACTAGATGGAAACATGGCTGTGGTTTTTCTCTAGAAAGAGATTAAAATTTATGGCCTGGAGGAAGCTGCCAAAATGTTGGAGATGGTAATTCAGCCTCCCCCCAATTAACTTTGTGCACAGAAAGTTGAGGACTATGTCCTGCCCTTCCTCTGGCTGCTGATAGGATTGTTCAGATGTCACTGTATGCCTCCTAAAAGCTCCCACAATGAGCTACAAAGCTTGCTGCTCACTTATCTGTTTATTTCAGTGTGCTTTGCCAAATTAAAATCAGCAAAGAATTAATTAACAGCAATTATTTCTAGCAACAACAGAGCAGCCCTGCTCCAGAAGCCATGAAAACAACATCATGAGACCCCTGTGGCCCCAGAGCCTTTCTAAACAGGTGCAAAAATAAACAATTTTATAGCAGGTTATATAAAGAGCCCAAGCCAGGCTGGAGAATGGCAGAGGAGCCATTTCGATGGCTGAGTCAGAGCAGCCACCCAGGTGACTTTTGTGAAGGAGCTTTAATAAACAAACCAGAAGCACTAATGTGAGTGAACAAACCAGCAGGACCAGGTTATTGCTGCAGTGGAGGGTTTACTACACCCGTCACTCTGTGTTATTAGTGCTGCTGAAGTGATTTACTGTCCAAGTCAGTCTAACCAATTAGAGCTGTGATCTAAAGTACAGCCAGCTCCAGTTTCAGTGATAAACATCACCCCCCCTGCCTATTACTTGCTAAAATAAGCTGAAATAAAGCCATCAATCCACACATCTCCATGCTCAAATGAGTCCTTCTAGCTGGCACCACCACACCTGCGAGTCTCCTGCCATGCACGCTGGAAGGATGGAGGTAGATGTTCCAGACACACTCCCATTTTTCACTTCCCTGGTTCTTTTTCACCAGCCAGTGACCTCAGCATCTCTGTCCCTTTGACCAGAACTCACACACCTCCTGTCACCAGAGCCCAGCAGTGACCTGGTTCCTGTGACATCCCTGTGCTGCCCATGCACACGCACGCTGAGCATCTCCCCTCACACAGAGGTCAGAGGTGTCCACCTCCATGCTGTGTCCTTGCGGGTGCCAGTGGACAGTCCCTCCTTCCCACCAGGCTCTGCAGTAGAGTTTGGGGAGGGGGGAACTAAACCAAAACCCATACTCCACTCACCTGTACCACTCACACTGATGTCTGTGCACACAGATACTGTTAAGACCCAATCCATGGCATTGCCTCTGCTCTCCTATATGGATACTGCTCTGAGATTGGACTGCATGGACACAGTACACCCATACCTCTAGATCAGACAGAAATTTGAAGGCATAGAGAAGGGGGCAGACTTATGCTGCCTTAGCAACCACTCTGAGCAGGCACAGAGATGTGCCTGGCACACCCTGGAGCGTGTGCTCTGCATGGGCTGGACCACAGCTATGGGTGGTGAGGATGACGGGTTAAAGACATCCTGCTAAACCCAGGCGTTGGAGTCAGCACAGCATAACTCCCACCTCCACACTAAAGAGCAAAAGCCGAGGGAGGCAACCCCAGAATGCAAGCAGCCAGCCTCATTACACCCCTGGGATTTCGTACTTGGTGCTTGCTCATGGGGCTGTGAAGGCTCTTTTATCCATGGGGGTTTTGCTCCTGCCTGGTTCAGCATCCTGAGTTACCAGCAATTTTCTCAGCACTGAGCTGATCCGCAGCTTCTCTGCCATCCTGAGTGGCAGCAGGAATTATTTTTTTTTTACCATTTGAGGCTGCCTGCCCAAAAACTGGCTTCCTCAGTGTGGTGAAATGCTTTTGACCATCCACCCACCCATACTACCTGGGGCTGCCAGTGCAACTCAGAGGGGAAAAGCCCTTGGTAGACTGGCAGTGGATGGCTGCAGTACACAGCATCACATGAAATCCTCAGGGTCATCCTGATGTCCCAGGTTCTGTAGTGCTGTTGTTCTCCTGCCTTGTCCACTGAGGAGAGATTCAGTGCTTCCAAATCCTGCTGAAAACCAGAACATGGTTTAATAACAGAGAAATGTAAATTGAGCAAACAAAACTGGGCCTGAGTCCCTCGCAGAGCACCCCCTCCCATGTGGCTGCCTTCCCACGTGCTATCCTTGATTAGCAGCTCTGCAAGCAGGATCAGAACTGGGTGTTTGAGCAGGTTCTTGCTGAGCAGGCTTGCTAGCAGTGAGAAACTCAAAATCCTCCAGAAATCAGAGCTGCCAACTCCTCGAAGGTTACTAAAATAGACAAAGGACTCAGTTGCCCAAAGGGGCTGCAGAAGCACCTCCACTGCCTGCTTTTTAAACCTATCAAGGTGAAGTGAAAAGTCTGAATCATTCTGGGTAGTCTCCTTGCCTTCTTTGCTGCTCTGCTCTCTTTTTGCAAGGCAACTTCTCACCACTGGTCCTAACAGAGTTTGCCACAATTCATGAGGACCAGAACAGAAAAGCATCCACAATAATGGGTGGTCTGAGGTGTTGCTCATTACCAGGAAGCAGGACACACAGCCAGACAGACTCCAACATCTCTCCCACATCAGTGGGAACCTGCCTCACGCTGCATGGGAGCTGGGAAAGGCTGCTTGTGCAGGCATCCCACTGGAGGTGTGGGACACCAAGGGATTCAGCCCACCAGATGTGACCAACTGAACTGTTTTCCACTCACAGAGATAACTGTGGCCTTTTTGGGGCTATGTGGTGAATGCCAGGCTTGTATGGGGTGTTTTTCATCCAGCCAAGCCCAACAGGAATCAGCGAGTATAAGATTGATGTACCTGCTAATGCAAGTCCAGATCTCCTGGAATAATGAGACAGCACAAGCATCAGAAGCTCTACAAGGAGCCATAAAAACCTGCCTCTATATCATCATCAGTCTCAGGAAACAAAAAATGCATTGAGGTCTATTAAGTGCCCTGCACACATGCATTGGACTTCTAGGTGACTTTCTATGAAGCTTCTATTTTGAGCCTTGATCAATTATGCGTTTCAAGCCATATGGCACCTTCATTCCAGAAGGAAGGCATTTTGTCTTGAAATCTGCAAGCTAGAAAATCTGCTGCATCCTGAAAAAAAATGCAACATTGCCAGTTATTCACAGAAGCAGAATCTTTAAGGTGAAAAAAAAAAAAAAAAAGAGAACCAGGATAAGATTAATCATATACCTAATTTCCATTGAAATACCCTGGAAGGGGAAATGGACCTTTGCATGTGCATTTCCAAATAGTCTTTTTTTAATTAATCTGACTCAGAGCTTTGATTTTTGTTGGATACCCAACACATTACACAACATTCCCAATTTAGCAGAAGGATCTCTTCCAGAATGGATCTCCTCCAGGCACAAAAGCAAGTAAATCCTCTGGGTCACTGGATGTGCTACCACATACCCTGCGTTCTAGCAGAAGCATGATTCCCATCCCAGGAATTATGGATGAGAAATGTAGGAGAATACTGCTCTCCAGTGGAACCAGAACACCCAAGACACCTTGAGAGCCTTCAGCAACAAGTGATGCTACAGGCACTTTTTGCATGGGAACGGGCTGCTCCTTCTCTCAGAGCCTCACACCACCCACATTTTGTTCCAGAGGCTCAATGAAAATGGTGTTCCACCTCAGTGCTCTCCAGGCCTCCTTGGAGTGAGACAATGAGGTGAAATTTAAGAAATGCTTTAACCCTAGTTCACTGTTAGCATGGGTTAAACCAGAACCATAAAAGCAGCAATAAGGGAAAGCTGTTTTTATTGCTGCCCTAAAGGGCAACTAATCATATCCTCAAAGGCCAGCAACGCCACGGTCTCCAAAGGAAACCAAGTGGGTGACTACTGACCCTAAGTGTAATGCCCAGCCACAAGGAATTCCTTGGATTTGAAGCAGGTAGGAAAAACTGGGGAGAAGGCTTTGGAAAAGGACTAAGTGTGAAGGGCAGCAACTACACCCACTGCCTGCCTCTCACCGTGCACAACCCCAAACATTCCCTTCACGGGTGCTGACAGAGGCAACCCTTCTGCTAGGCCAGGTATGCCATTCCAGGTGGCAGATGCAGCAACAATCCCTCCTCAGTACAGAGGCACGGGCTCACTGTGCTCCCACAAAGGACTTCGGACCGTGGCCCACTTCCAGAGCAAGCACAGGAGGCTCTCTTTGTGTGGGATTTTCTGTGAAAGCACGCCCAGAGCTTTGGAAATGTTTATTAAACCCTTTCTTCCTTGTTCTGCAGGTCACTGCAGTTGTTTGGAGATACACCTAGAGCTCAAGGTCTCCCAGGAAGACATAACGACGGCTGGCTCGTAGCAATGTTCTCTCTGTAAACAACTGTGTGATCAAGGTTAAGCTCTTTGTGGTTGAGTGGATTTTAATATGAGCAAAGAAAGGGGGAATGTGTGGGCAAGGCTCTCCCCAGTGCCAACAGCAAAGCTCTGCTGATCCCGAGTCCTCTGGGGTCTCCCTGGGAGGGATCCCAAGCAGCAGAGTGCCTCCTTAGGGTGTGAATGAGGCTTTGCTGAAGAAAAGCTACAGAAAACACAATTACAGCCCCCTCACTTATTGATTTCTATTGCTGTGGTAAGAGCTTAAATAGATCTTCACTCCAACACAGCCACCACTTCCTCCTGCTTCAGGCCATCCCTTCCACACCTGCACATGCAGGCTGGCAGCCTGTACGTCAGTGCCAGCCAAACCTCATTTCCCAGCCATTCGCCTGTCTCCAGCTCGCAGGATCCGTCAGCAGGTGGAGCTTCACGGCAGCTCAGGCAGCGCCTGGCAGGCTTCTCACATGAAGATTAATGCACTTGGGTGGGATCACTCCCGCAACAGAGCAGCTCATCAGCTCCGAACAGCTCCACGAAGAAATCAGTGCCCCTGACAAGCTGCCTCCCCTGCAGCGCACACCCCTCAGCTCAGTGTTTCCAGAATACAGATTATTCCCAGCCTGGTGGCAGGCTTCTGGAGAGGTTCCTCCTTGGCATGTGCATAGGAAAAATGGCTATGAACTTACAGCTTTCCTTTGGCTTGCACCCTGCTGTTATTTTAAAGGAACACAAACCAGATAACATAAGCAAAGCTAAAATAAAAAGGTTCTATATTAGTGACTAATTAATGATCTGTATGCTGGCAGGAGCTAATTGAAGAGTATTCTGGGAATTCTCCTGGATGACTCAGGTGTTGTAGGGATTTGTCCCATGAAGCAAGCTGGGAAAACTGTTTGACCCAGGTTTGGCTCCTTTCCCCTTCTCAGTTTCATTAGGTCTCAATGTCTGATGTCCTTCACCAGCTACGAGCTTACCTTACAGCTCCACTGAACATATCCTCTCCTCCCGCTAATGTTTACAGGAAATATGTGCCTCAGTCACCTCCCTGCATTTTCAACTATCCATTCACAGCTCTTTCCTTGCCCTGGCATTAGGGAACAGTGTTGGAAACGTGGATGAAATGTGCCTATGGATCTAGACAGGATGATGATGTGATCTTAAGGCTGGTGAAAGGTGCAAACCTCTCACCCTGTGGTCCGTATCAGGGTGGCAACCACTCAACACCTCAAAAACTTCACCCCTTTTACTCCAGAACAACCCAGAGAACAGAGCTGGTATCAGAGACTCAGAAAAACACAGACTGAAGTCATGAAGGAACTGTTTGACCAAACGACAGAGCAACACCCAAAAAGTGAAAGTACCACTGATAACAGCCCAGATTACTCCCCCACCCCTGGTGGGTTTTTTCATACCTACCAGGAATTTACTTCACCTTATAATATTCAAGGAGCACAGAAGCATGAAATTTGATTTCTTTCTTCTGAAGATGCTGGAGATTATTTTAATTCTAACTTGGCATCACTGAAAGAAAGCTCTTGTTCAGTGGTTTAATATAAAGTCTTTTAATATCTATTGCAGCAATACAATCTCTGCTTTCTTTTCTATAAATGTACTAATCTCACTGAAGGATATAATTTGAACAGTAGAATGAAGTACAATAAAAATATGCAGTAGCAGGCAAATGTTCTTTTCAAACAGGAACCTGCTCTGAGCTGTGTGCACTCTGCTCCATCAGATTAGACCTGAGCAAAAATTTAAATCTCAGCTCCAATGATCAATATGAAGAGCAGAAAATGTTCTTTCATCCTTTCCTGGAGCTCAGGAGCAGATGCACAGTGGAGAGAAACAGAAGCAAAAGCAGCCAGGAAGAAAGGGGAGCTACATCAAAGTGTGGACAAAAAACAAAGAGGGAAGGTGTTGGAGAATTACTTTGGCAGTGTGTGTATCACTGTCTGCAGGTCCTGACCCTAAAGCATAACATTCAAGAGCCAGATACACAGATAAATGATTCATGGGGTCAAAAACAAACCCAAAGATGCAGAAGGGACAGGGCACAAAATACAGCAGAAAACACATCCAGAGGATATTAAACCCCCAAAGCATATGGCAGCTCTATTTGTATAAATGAATGTATTCAGAATGAAAGATTCCCAATTAAATGATGAAATGAAGTTGGGTGAACACTGCTGGCATGGTACATGAAAGCAGAAACACTACCTGAGTGGTGTCTGGAACTAGAAATACTCTCCTGACAATGATGGAACATTTTAAGACTGAAATAAAAAGAGTCCAAGTACCTCCATAGTGCCCAAGTGTCTTCTACAGCAGGGTAGAAGGAGATCACCTAAAGATGGGCACTAATGCCAGTATTTAATGAAAAGTAATTTGCAAGTACCATAACAGCTTTATTTCTACCTAACAAGTAACTGCTGTGAGCATATTAGTACTGTCTACAAAAGACTAATCAGGAGTTCAAGATCTATACAGTAAAGGGTATTTTGGTTTTCTGTCCTTTTAAAATAAGACTTCACTGTTCTTACAGGGACATGGAGAACACTTCAGGCAATAACTACTTCCCTTCTAGAGAAATTAAAAGAAAGAAGTTAAGAAACACTTGAGCAAAGCAGACAAAGGCAGTACTCTGCTCATTTGAAAAAAAATATCTTATTTTAGGAAAAGTTAAACTTCGGAAAAAAAGGCTCCTTCAGGAAACACTTCCCATTGCAACATGAACAGAATGTACAATATGTACTACATTTAGAGTTATGCTTTCAATACATGAGGAGCAAAGTTAGTTGTCTTCATCACAACTTTTCAGGTTTTTCTTCTGATTTCTCACTGATCAGGTCTTTAAATCCCAGTTTTTCCAGTGGTTCGTTAGCCATAAGCTGCCTAAGTCAAAAAGAAGAGAAAACAAGCATTTTAGAGAAAACGGTCTATAACCAAGAGAACAGCAGCATTCTCTATTTCATTTAGTATTAGTTACCCTAAAGAAATCCAAGACATCTATATAGATTTATTGCCATTTGGCAAGACCTCAGAAATTTCAGGTTTTGGAAAGCAACATTNTTCCTGATTTTAAATACTGAGTAAGAGCTTCCTCGAATTTCCTGGTTATCTTTAACAGGCTGCATAAGAGCTCTCTAAAATTCTATTTGTCACAGTGAATTACCATTTTTAAGTGAAAATCGTTTAGAATAGCATTGGTGGTGCCACTAAAACTTTGCTGCAGTGATTTTCCAACTGGTTTTTGATTTGTAGCCTTTCTTGCCACCAGTGTATTTTCCTGAAATACAGGGAAATTCGTGCATTTCTCAAAGTGCCCTGACCCACCACTGTACAGGAAGCATTGCAGAGCAATGCATGAATGGAAACATCCTTGGAAAACCACACACCAACCCTTTTTTGCACTTGAACTGAGGAACAAGTGAAACTTTAAACTTGCCTGCCTGAAGCAGAGTCCTAAGGGGTTAACAGGCCAAGTTACTTCAGCTTGAACTCAGCATTGATTTAGGCTCAATTGCATTAATATATGCAAGAGAAATACCACAGGCTCTGATAATTCGTAGTTGAGTTACACAGACACCTATCGAGGGTCTTAAAGACGCACTCAGGGCTGGATGCGAAGGGGATGAGCAAAGTACGGGCTGCGGCCACGAGCAGGTTACAAGTTTAACTTGTAACCAGTTGCAAAAGACAAGAAAAAATAAGCTTCCCATTGCGAAAGGCGGTAGTGCAGAACAGGAACTGCCCCAGTGCCGCTGCTATCCCACCGAACGGGCTTGATAAGGCGGAAACCACACGCCAAGTAACCTGCTGGTGCCGCACGGGGCTCCTTCAAGGACAGGCGCATCCCGCATGGGGCTGCCTTCCCCTCCCGAAGGCGCCCAGGGATGCCCCGGGCCGGCCCGCAGGCCCCGGGCAGGGCCGGTGTCCGGGCCACACTCGCCTGTCCATGCGGCACTCCAGGTAGGCCATGGCTCGCTGCCGGCAGGCCGCGCTCTCGTAGCCGCTGTGGCGGAGACACTCCATGAACTGCTCCTTGAAGGCGCTGCACTCCCCTGAAACACACCCCGAGCGGCTGCGCTACACACCGGGCCCGCCGGGCCAGAGGGAGGGACGGGGAAGGGGCTGGGTTTGGGCTGGAATTAGGGCTGGATGAGGGCTGGAGTTGGGGCTGGGGAAGGAGCTGCGCTGGGGAAGGGGCTGGGGAAAAGGCTGAATTGGGGCTGGGGAAGGGGTTGGGTTGGGGAAGGGGATGGATGAGGGCTGGGGAAG